>JAPJBO010001735.1:0-31170 GCA_030068145.1 Diplonema papillatum
ACAAGCCCCCCCCCTTTTGAAAGGGAGAAGGTCTCTTATCATGCGTTTCTTTACATGAGGGACAAGAATCTGACCTGCACCTCCTCGTGGTGTCCCTCGGAAACGTGCTGAACGCGCGGCCGACGCAGGCAGTCTTTGATATTGTTTCCCCAGTTGGTTGGTCAACAATGACCGTGTGTTTGGTTGATTGGAAAAGCTCTTCTTGCGGAAACCGTCAAAGCATGCGGATTTTCTAGTCATTGAAGAGGTTGTGAGAGAGCTATGGGTACCCATTTTCTTCCATTTTTGACCGATTCATCCAAAGAAGCCCTCACAGGAATTCGAAGCTCAGACGAACGATGTT
Source organism: Diplonema papillatum (assembly GCA_030068145.1). NCBI lineage: Eukaryota > Euglenozoa > Diplonemea > Diplonemida > Diplonemidae > Diplonema > Diplonema papillatum. The sequence goes on from JAPJBO010001735.1 coordinate 344, forward strand.
CTTTCGAGGGTCGGAACTTCGGGGAAGAAGCCCCTCCGAATTCAAGAACAGGAGAAAGTCGCATATTGCCGTTTTTGGCGTTCCTTGAACAAGATGGCCCCTAAAGACCAGGAAGTGAAGAAGTGTAGACTGGCCTCCGGGGCCCAAGGGTTATCGATGAGTGGTTCTGCGGGTCTCGTGTGGAAACTATCTGGGTATGTGGAGTTGTGAGTCATTGAAGAGGTTGTGAGAGAGCTATGGGTACCCGTTTTCTTCCATTTCGGACCGATGCATCCAAAGAAACCCCCACAGGAATTCGATGCTCATGCGAACAGTGTTATTTCGATGGTCAGAACTTCGGAAGTACAAGCCCCCCTTTTTGAAAGCGAGAAGGTCTCATATCTCGTGTTTCCTTACTACATGAGGGGCAAGAATCTGACCTGCACCTCCTCGTGGTGTCCCTCGGAAACCCGGAACATGCTCAACGCGCTGCCGATGCAGGCAGTCTTAGATGTTGTTTCCCCAATTGGTTGGTCAACAATGACCGTGTGTTTGGTTGATTGGAAAAGCTCGTCTTGCGGAAACCGTCAAAGGAATTGCAAGTCATTCAAGAGGTTCTGACAGTGCTATGGGTACTCATGTTCTTCAATTCTTGACCGCTAAGACGAACCATGTTCTTTCGAGGGTCGGAACTGCGGAGAACAAGTGCAGGAGACTGGCCTCGGGAAGCCCAGGTGATGTCAATGAGTGGTTTTGCGGGTCTAATCAAATTATTCGAGTTTGCGGGTCATTGAAGAGGTTCTGAGAGAGCTGCGGGTACCCGTTTTTGTGTATTCATTACCGATTCATTCAAAGAAGCCCTCACAGGAATCCGAAGCTCAGATGAACGACATTGAAATGAAAAGGCTCACCTCCCTGAAGTTGTGGCCTTCAAAGAAAGTCTCAGTAGTTAGTAGTGGAAGCTTCGACTTCACACGAGGGTTTCTTTCGAAGCATTGTTCTTCCAAGTTTGGAAGCCACACAAGGATACAGCAAGAAATGATAAAGAAGTCCCACCAGTGCTGACATGGCAGGCCCCTTTTGGCCGAAAAACAGGTTGCCACTATTGTCAGCACGTGGGGTTTTCACCCCTTTGCCTTTTCCAGCAGAAACAGCAGCAAGAGCAGCAGAGCAGCAGCAAGAGCAGCAGCAAGAGCAGCAGCAAGAGCAGCAGCAAGAGCAGCAGCAAGAGCAGCAGCAAGAGCAGCAGCAAGAGCAGCAGCAAGAACAGCAGCAAGAGCAGCAGCAAGAGCAGGAGAAGAACAGCAGCAGCATCAGCAGAACCAAACTAGGAACCAAAAACATTGGGAGGGGGGAAGGGGGAAGGGGAAAATGGCTATTGGTTGTCTCTTGTGTTTGTGCTTTGTCCCATCTTTGAAGGGTTGAAAGGAAGCTGCACTTTGCAACACGGGAGTACAGGAATTCGAAGCTCATGCGAACAGTGTTATTTCGATGGTCAGAACTAAGGGTCTTTTTGAAAGCGAGAAGGTCTCATATCTCGTGTTTCCTTACATGGGGGACAAGAATCTGACCTGCACCTCCTCGTGGTGTCCCTCGGAAACGTGCTGAACGCGCGGCCGACGCAGGCAGTCTCTGATTATGTTTCCCCAATTGGTTGGTCAACAATGACTGTTTGTTTGGTTGATGGGAAAAGCTCAGCTTGGGGGCCCGCGTGGAAATGGTCAAAGCAAAGATGCAAATTTGCGAGTCATTGAAGGGGTTCTGGGAGAGCTATGGGTACCCGTTTTCTCGAATTCTTGACCGATTCATCCAAAGAAGCCCTCACAGGAATTCGAACCAGACGAACAACATTCTTTCGAAGGGTTCTTTAGACAAGTAAAGGTCGGAACTTCGGGGAATTAGCCCCGAATTCGACATCAGGAGAAGGTCGCGTGCGTTTTTTGATGTTCCTTCAGCAAGGTGGCCCCTATAGACCCGCCGAAGTGCAAGGGACAGCCTTGCGAAGCCCAGGTGATGTCAATGAGTGGTCTTGCAGGTCTCGTGTGGAAACAATCAGAGTATTCGGATTTGCGGGTCATTGAAGAGGTTCTGAGATACTTACGTGTACCCGTTTTCTTGTATTCTCGATCGATTCATACTAAGAAGCCCCGGGCGACAATGTCGGACGAATTTGGTGATCCGAAAAGCTGGTCTTCGAGGTTTCGCGCGAAACCAACGAAGGTATGCCCACTTGCGAGTCATTGAAGAGGTTCTGGGAGAGCTATGGGTACCCGTTTTCTCGAATTTTTGACCAGTTCATCCAAAGAATCCCTCACAGAAATTCGAAGCACAGACGAACAGTGTTCTTTCAAGGGTCGGAACTTCGGAAGTACAAGCCCCTCCTTTTGAAAAGGGGGAAGGTCTCTTATCATGCGTTTCTTACATGAGCCTGCACCTCCTCGTGGTGTCCCTCGGAAACGTGCTCAACGCGTGGCCGACGAAGGCAGTCTTTGATATTGTTTCCCGAATCGATTGGTCAAACAATGACTGTGTGTTTGGTTGATTGGAAAAGCTCGTCTTGCGGAAACCTTCAAAGCATGCGAATTTGCGAGTCATACAAGAGGTTTTTATGACATTCCTTCTGCAATATGGCCCTGAACAGCATAGAAGGTCGGAACTTCCCCGAATTCGACATCAGGAGAAGATCGCATACGAGTGGTTTTGCGGATCTAGTATGCGGATTTGTTGGTCATTGATTGATTTCTTGATTTCGGGGCTTCCCAATTGCTTCGAAGTGATCCGAAATGAAAAGGCTCACCTCCCTGAAGTTGTGGCCTTCAAAGAAAGTTTTGGTAGTTAGTAGTGGAAGCTCCAACCTCACATGAGGGTTTCTTTCGAAGCATTGTTCTTCCAACTCCCAAGTTTGCAACTTCCAAGTTTGGAAGCCACACAAGGATACAGCCACTTAAGGCTGTTCATGCTCACTTTTCTCCATCTTTATAAAGAAATGATAAAGAAGTCCCACGAGTGCTGACATGCAGGCCCCTTTTGGCCGAAAAACAGGTTGCCACTAATGTCAGCACGTGGAGTTTTCACCCCTTTGCCTTTTCCAGCAGAAGCAGCAGCAGCAGAGCAGCAGCAAGAGCAGCAGCAAGAGCATCAGTAGCCAGGAAAGCGAAAGCACAAAAGAGCAGCCAAAAGCAGCAGCAGAGACCAGCAGCAGCAGGACCCCAGCAAGACCGAGAGAATGCCTTGACAGGATTCCTTGGCACCTTCAAGAAAGAGAATGTAGACACACAGGACTCCAACACTATCCATTTGCTTCCCGTTCTGCGCCGTTCCTCTGGAGTCCTGTGTTTGCCCCACCTGAACTTGCAAAAGTGGGATGCCAACCCCTGCATTCTAGAACCCAAAGGTTCACGGAAAAGAGGGTGGAGTTAGAGCAGCCAGAAATGGCAGGTCCAGGGGGCCAACGCGCCGCAAACCCGACCAAACCTGGTCTGATCTTCTTGGGGTCTGACCTGCGAGAATTGGGTGCTGCCAAAATTTTGCAGTTTTCCTAAAGGAAATTGCCTAGGAAAATGGATTTTTGGATTTTTTTTTTCAGGATTTTTTTGGAATTTTTTTTTCTATGAAGGTGAAATTTTTGCTTGGAGTTTTTCATTGTGACAGACGGACAGATTCTTAACCCGCATATTTATATAGTAACCTGGTCTGATCTTCTTGGGGTCTGACCTGCGAGAATTGGGTGCTGCCAAAATTTTGCAGTTTTCCTAAAGGAAATTGCCTAGGAAAATGGATTTTTGGATTTTTTTTTTCAGGAATTTTTTGGAATTTTTTTTTCTATGAAGGTGAAATTTTTGCTTGGAGTTTTTCATTGTGACAGACGGACAGATTCTTAACCCGCATATTTATATAGTAACCTGGTCTGATCTTCTTGGGGTCTGACCTGCGAGAATTGGGTGCTGCCAAAATTTTGCAGTTTTCCTAAAGGAAATTGCCTAGGAAAATGGATTTTTGGATTTTTTTTTTCAGGAATTTTTTGGAATTTTTTTTTCTATGAAGGTGAAATTTTTGCTTGGAGTTTTTCATTGTGACAGACGGACAGATTCTTAACCCGCATATTTATATAGTATATTTATCTGAGTAAACCCGCACTCGGTGGCCCTGCGGGCCCCCTCGTGCATTTGATGGATTCTTAGTGCTTCGATGTGGGCCTTCTTGTCCAGGTTCGGCCTCTTGTGTGAAGAGGCCGACTCGAAAGAAAACAGGATTCAGCACACACAACGCAAACAGGAACTAGAAGAAGAAAAGAAATTCACAAGATGGTTCGGGTCGGAGTTGTGCTTGAAAAATCTGGTGTTCGAGAGTTCGTGTGGAAGCAGTCAAGGTATGTGAAGTTCCGAGTCAGCGAAAAGGTTCTGACAGAGCTATGGGTACATATTTTTGTTGATATTTTGACCGATGCATCCAACGAAACCGTCACAGGAATTCGAAGCTCCTACGAACGACGTTCTTTCAAGGGTCGCAACTTCGGGAGAACGTGCCCCCCCATTTCGACATGCAACAGTTGCCTATCACGTTTTCGGTGTTCCTTCAGCAAAGTGCTCCTGAGAGGTCGTGAAGTCCAAGAAGCTGGCCATCAAAGGCCCCGGAATTCTCAATGGGTGGTCTTGGGGTTGGGGGACAAAATCTGACTTGCCACCTCCTCGCGGTGTCCCCTGGAAACGTGTTTTTCGAAACGCGGCCAAGGCAAGCAGTTCCTTTGCTGTGGGTGAAAGCCCCTAACTTCGTATCTGGCCTCCGAGCTGTGCACCTACTCTTCCCAGGCGTAAAAAAGGTCGGCAAGAAAGCAGCAGCAGCAGCAAGGCAGCAGCAGCAAGGCAGGCAGCAGTAGAAGCAAGGCAGCAGCAGCAAGGCAGCACCAGCAGGACAGCAGCAGCAAGGCAGCAGCAGCAAGGCAGCAGCAGCAAGGCAGCCAGAGCAAGACAGCAGCGGTTAATCAGCAGGAGGAAGAGCACCAACAGAAGGCAGCAGCCAGGATAGGAGCTTTGAATTCAAATAAACATAAACAGAAAATCAAAACACAGACGAAGTTTGTTTGAAGCGCTTAAGAAGGAAATCGGAGCTTGCAATGAAAGCAGTCTTTGCAAGCGAAGGTCCTTGACTGCAGTGTTTGATTTTGCGAGAATTCCACAGCTTCGGAGAAAGGCAGCAGAGCAGCAGGAGCAAGAGTAGCAGCAAGAAGAGCAGCAAGAGGAGGAGCAAGGCAGCAGCAAGGCAGACAGCAACTTTCGTTTCAAAGAAACCTAAACAGGAAATTAAAACACAGACGAAATTTGCGAATCGGGGCTTCGATGAAAAATGCAAGCCTTTCCATTTCGAAGGGGGAGGGTCGTTTACTGCAGCGTTTGGTTTTGAGAGAGTTTCACAGCTTCGATGAAAGGCAACAAGAGAAGCAGGAGCAAGAGCAGCACCAGCACCAAACACAGGAACAACAGGAGCAGCTAGATGAGCAGCAGCAAGGCAGCAAAAACCCCATCGAAGTCAAGAGAAGGTTGCTTTAAGCCTTTTGTCCACACTTTTCTTCTTATTTTAAAGAAATGAATGTAAAGAAATGAAAAGATGTCCCAGTGCTGGCATGGCAGGCCCCTTTTGGCCCAAAGAACAGGTAGCCACCGTTGTCAGCACATGGGGTTTCCACTCATTCGCATTTTTTTTTGTAGCAGCAGAAACATCAGCAAGACTGAAGCACCAGCAGGGGGAGAAGGAGCAGAAGCAGCAGCAGCAGCAGCAGCAGAAGCAGCAGCAGCAGAAGTAGCAGCAGAAGCAGCACAGCATCAGCAGAACCAAACCAGGAACCCAAAACATTGGGAGGAAGGATGGGGGAGGGGAAAATGGCTATTGGTTGTCTCTTGTGTGCGTGCTTTGTCCTATCTTTGAAGGGTTGAAAGGAAGCTGCACTTTGCAACGCGGGAGTACCTGTCGAGCCAGTCAGCAAGATCAACCCGTGTCACTATGCCAGCATTTTGGATCAGATGCGAGCCCCTCCATAGGCTTTGTTGAGCGTCCTTGACGTTCATGCTTTGAGCAACTCCTGCAGGCAGTTCCTCGCAACTGGCCGAAAAAACTTTGTCTCACGACATTGTATGTGGCTAACCGCAGTGGAAACAAAACAGGAGGAAGCAAACCTTTCGAGGTCTGCGTGTTCATAGTTCTGATGATCCCTAATCGGTGGAAGTTTTGGGCAGATTAGAGACAGACAAAGCACACGCATAGCAACAATCTTTGGCACGGGGACTGTGATACTTGGGTATATTTTTCGAATTTTCAAGTTTTGGAAAAAAATATTATGAGCACCAGGCAGCACCAGCAGGAGGCACACACCAGCCAGCACCAGCAGCAGGCAGCACCAACGGCAGGCAGCACCAACGGCAGGCAGCACACGCAGGCACCAGCAGGAAGCACATAGCAGGCAGCGCAGTACCAGCAGACACCCACCCAGGCCAGCACCCAGCAAGTCAGCACCAGCAAGTCAGCACCAGCAAGTCAGCACCAGCAAGTCAGCACCAGCAAGTCAGCACCAGCAAGTCAGCACCAGCAAGTCAGCACCAGCAAGTCAGCACCAGCAAGTCAGCACCAGCAAGTCAGCAAGCCAGCAAGCCAGCCAACAAAAAGCCTTGAGTGAGAGACAAGCCCCTAGACACACAGGACTCCCACCACTCATCCTTTTGCTTCCCATTCTGCACGTTCTTTGGGGGTCCTGTGTTGCCAAGCCTGATTGGAAGAGATAGAGGGGGGCACACCTCCTGCAAACCCGGGCAAACCTGACCTGTGGAATTGGATGCTGCCAAAAAATAGCTGGTTTGCGGGTCTGGTTCGTAGGAAAACCAATAGAAACTGGATTCTGAATTTTGAGTTTTTCAGAATTTTTTTTTGACAAAGGTGAAATTTTTGCTTGGAATTTTTCATTGTGACGAACAGACAGACAGACAGACAGACAGACAGACAGACAGACAGACGGACAAGCCACATAATTATATAGTAACCTGACCTGTGGAATTGGATGCTGCCAGCACACAAAACGCAAACAGGAAGTAGAAGAAGAGGGTTCGGGTCGGATTTGTGATTGAACAATCTGCTGTTCGAGAGTTCGTGTGGAAGCAGTCGTGCCATATTTCTAAAAATGTTGGCCCCCCGAAAGTTCGTGTGGAAGCCTGTGACCGAGGTATGGGTACATATTTTGTTGATTTTTCCACCGATGCATCCATCGAAACCGTCACAGGAATTCGAAGATCCGACGAAGGACGTACTTTCGAGGGTCGCAACTTCGGATGAACACGCCCCCCCCATTCGACATGCGGCGAAAGTTGCGTAACGCGTTTTCGGCGTTCCTTCAGCAAAGTGGTCCTGACAGGCCGTGAAGTCCAAGAAGCTGGCCATCAAAAGCCCCGGAATTCTGGATGGGTGGTCTTGGGGAGAATCTGACTTGCCACCTCCTCGCGGTGCCTGGAAACATGTTTTTCGAAACGCGACCAAGGCAAGCAGCAGACTTGCTGTGGCGTCCGAGCTGGGCAGCTACCCTTACTGTGCGTAAAAGATCCAGATCGGAGGGCAGCGCAAAGAGGCACCTTGCAGGTGAACCTTGCAAAGTATGAATCCCTTGTGGCCCTCTGTTCGTGAGACTTCTCTGGATCCTCATCAAAAGGTTTCTGTTTTGGGGCAAGTCATAAGCTTCTCTTCAACGTCCAGGCAAAGATGGCCACCACGCATTTGCATGCGTCTTACTTCTTTTTTCCTCAGTTTCGAAGGTCCTGAACAATGATCCCAAGTGAAAAAGAAAAAGACAACGGTTCGCCCATGCTTTTTGGCTGGTCGATGTTTCTCTTTCATCCTTTCTGTCAAAGCGAGCGCCATGCGAACATACCTGGAGATGACGGCCATGTAGAGAGGTAGAGCAGCATCAATTAAGAGTGCGCGATCAGGCGAACCGTGTGTGATAGCTCCCTGAAACCAGGATCTCGTAAGAATTTCCTGCATTGTTGAACTGACGGGCGAGGTTGGCGTGGACACTTGGTCGCGCGATTCGCTTCCGAATTTCATAACGAACAGGTTATTCACACAAAAGGAAGGGGAAACGGCCGCCGCCCCCCTCCAAACCTCCACATTCTTTCGACCTGCTTGAGTTACGTTCTCTTCTTTTTAATTCGCTTTTTTCTTCTAGAACCCAGCATGAGGTGCTTTTCCTGTGGTGGAAGCAATTCCACATGTGAATGCGACAGAAGCCGGCCAGAACAAAAGGGATCCCGGAAAGAAAAGGGGGAAAAGGCAGACCAATTAGTGCTGCTGGATCTGCCTGCGGCAGCGGGTTGGGACGAAGTAACAAGCGCAAGGGAGGGCGGGCGATCACTGGAGTCGTCCCACCTCAAGGGGGTGGTCGTCTCCAGAGGAGAAATTAAAGAAGGGACTAGTGTCAAGGGAAAGTATGCCCTCCTAATGGTTGGCGTACAGGACCAGACAGGAATCGTGGAGACAGTAAAGTTGTGGGCACCGGCCATTAAAAGATTCGGGAAGGAGAGATTTGTCCCCGGAAGGTGCATACTGTTGCACAACGTTAAAATTGGAGGCGGGTGTGTGACCCTGGACGAAGCTACCGTTGTCCAGGAAGCTCCTCCTGGCTGGGAAGACGAGATGCTTCCTATAAAAAAGATTGACGGCGTAATCAAGAGCCGCCAGGGGGAACGTCGCAGGTGGGGTGTTGACAGAACCACCATATTGGTGGTTTCTAAATCGTGTGACAGCGTAAACGTCCTCGATCCGACTATCAGCGAGGACGAGGTCTGGGGAGGGAACAAGGCATACATCCCGAAGAACAGAAGTTGGGGCACCGAAGGCGTGAAGGAAACCTTGTGTGTTGGAAAAACATACAAAGTTGTAGTTGGGGCGGGAGGGAATGAAAATAATGGAACGATACTTTTTCTATATGCTGTGGAGCGTGACATCGAAAACGCCGCCTCAGAAGAATGGTGGAAGAGCGGGGGGGACGCCGTCTATGCCAAGCGAAAGGCGGATTTCAGGGAAAAAGGAGGAGAAACCGCAGAGGCAGCAGCGGCCCTGCAGGAAGGGGAGAGCACCGAAGTGAGCGGGGAATTAGTAAAATTAGAAGGGCTAGTAAAAGGAGAAGCAGTGTATAAGGGGTGTAGCGGGTGTAGAACAAAGATGATTTACACCGCGGATGGCAAGGATCTGGTGTGTCGGCGGGAAAAGTGTGCAGGGAAGGGGTGGGAATGGCGATTCGCTGTTGAAATGACGGTTAAAGTTCACAAGTGGAAGGAGTATTTGGTCATAAGGGCTTATGAAGAAGCAGAACAAGTAATAGGGTGTTCTGCCGGAGATGTCGTCACAAACGGACAAGCAAGTCTTCCTAAGTTGGCAGCAAAACATGGCCTCTGGGGGTTCCAGAAGAAAAGGGATACGAATGTGCTTACGAGCTATTTGGAAACTAGCCAGGAGAAGAAAAAAAAGACGGGCGATTGATTTCGTCCGTCCCTTTTTTTCCCTCCAAATAGCTCGTTGACTCTCTTTTTTGTACACTATTATGTCCTCCCGCGTTTCTTTTTGTTTCTTTTTCTTAATTCTTTGAAAACGACTCTCAATATTCCATCCGTTTTTTTTTTCCAGCAACGCGCATATTCTTTGTTTACACAAGAAGCACGTTAAAAGAAGACATGTTCTTAGTTTTTTACAACACATCTCTCCCTGTTTTTGTCGCATGCCGAACCGGCACCAGTGTCCTCGTGCCAGCACATGTATGCAGGCCTCTCCGCCGCTGTACACGCAGTCCTCCAGCCGCACCCTCAATTGCATCCTCCAGAACTGTTCCTCACTGCCCAGAATCGCAGGGTGTGTGAACACTATTCTTTCCTCTCCTGGTTCTTCCAGTTCAAACCCTTGTCCTGCTTCGTCACGCAGGGTTTGTGCACAATCTTATTTCCTCCCGTGGTTCTTTCCCGTACACACCATTTTGCTGCCTTATCACTGTTGTCCTGCTCATTCGTACCAATCAAAGAATTGTCACGCATCTGTACATGAAAACCCCACCTTCCAGTGCAGAGCCCGGGTTGATTTGTCATCGACATAAGATTGTGTACGTGATCCACTACTGTAATGTGCCCTATGTATCAAGAAAGTTAGCACGCTCATGTAAAGGTGATTTTCCTATCTGAAATCTTAAAGAAAAGAAGAAATGTCCGCCTCCTTCCGTGCCCCTGTGTTGGCAGAGTCCGCATGTATGCACGTCGAAGCCGCTCCTCCCGGCGTGCGGATCGAGCTTTTGCCGCCGCCCCTTGCCGTAAAACTGACGCAATGGTCGAAAGAAGCAATGGCCTTCGGTCATTGGGAATGGCTGGGGGGGCGCCGCACCATCCAGTACGGGTGGAAGTACACAGGATGGTCGAAGAGCCTTGTACGTGCGGCCCCCATTCCCGATGGCCCCTTGCTCGAAGCAGCGCGGTGGCTGGGGCAACGTAGTGGCGTTGTCCCTAACCAGTTGCTCGTCAACTGGTATCGTCCCGGGTCAGGCATAGCAGCTCATATTGATGATGAGCGCCTTGGACCAGTCGTCCACTCAGTGTCCCTGTTGGGAAGGAGTGCGATGACGTGGACGAAGGGGTCAGGGCTGGTGTTAAGAACAAAGCTGCCCGTAGGGGCGGTTTGCACCATGTCCGGTGAGGCGCGATCTGTTTGGAAACACAGTATCGCCCCTGCTGACATGCCAAGTGTCCGAATATCTCTGACACTTCGGTATGTCAACAGGCATCACATCCCCAGGCCACCTCCACCGTTCAACCCTCCGTCCGGCGCTGACCCGCCACCTGCGCAGAGTACCGCCGGCATCGTCGCCTATAGCAGCAGCACCAGCACCAACCTGTCCGGCCAGATGTGTACATCTCTCTCACTCAGGAAGGAAGAAACAAAAAGGAGGGTGGAGGAGGGGGGAGAAGAACAACAAGCGGGCCCTAGTGCAGCCGAAGTCGAACCCATGGAAGAAACAAAAAGGAGGGTGGAGGAGGGGGGAGAAGAACAACAAGCGGGCCCTAGTGCAGCCGAAGTCGAACCCATGGAAGAAAAGAGGGAGAAGAAGAGTAAAAAGAAGAAGAGGGGCCGAAAAAGGGGAAGGCCATCATATTGGCAGCCCTCAATACCTCACGGAGCTGTTCCCAAACGAAGGCCCGTTTGGCACAGAGAAAAGGAGGAACGAAGCTCGAGGGAAAGGGATCCACTGAATGTGGATATAAGAAAGAAAGTCCTTTTGCAAGGGAAGCTGCAACGACAGCGGCAAAAAGCAGAAGAAGCTAAAGTATCAAAGAGGAGGGAAAGCAAGAAAAGGAAGCGAAGGAACAGAGCAGAGCGGAAAGCGGCCCGGTCATTTGTTGAAGATGCGTTGCCAGAAGCCAGTGATGCTTGCCCTCCGCTTTTTTTCCTGCTTGCACCGGTTTTATTTCTTGTTCCGGGGATGGTGCAAATTGGAAAAGGAAGGCAGCAGTGCAGAGGGGAAGCGGCTTCAACTGTTGCATCCAGTTCTTCGCAGTCACCTCTTGTACTGCGTATGTTCTCCTTTTTGCTTCTCTTTCAGGTTTGTTGTGCTTCAATGGGAAGTGAAGACCGAGAGGCAAACCGTGAGGCATCACCTTCGCCTCCTACAGGGGAAGATGAAGATTTCAAAGAACTGGCTGCAGCAGGGGAGGATTTCGAACTCCACGCTGAAGCTTTTCCATATTTGCACCATTTAGAGAATACGAGCAAAGCAAGAAGCTCAAGTTCGAGCCCAGTGTTAAAAAGAAGGAGAAAGCACCCAAAGAGAGAGCGTTCAGATGAAAAGAAAAGAGCTGCGAAGGAAAGGAAAAGGAGGTCTCGATCCTCCCAGAGTCAAGAAACTGAGAATCTTCATGATAGGAAGAGAAGGCGGGTGTCACGAAGTAATGAAGCCTTCAGGGAAAAGGAGAAAAAGAAAGACAGGGAAAGCAAAGGATGCAAAAGAAACATGAAGGAAAACAGGGACAAGGAGAATGAGGCCGAGCAGCAGAGGAAGCAAAAGCTGCGCAGTGTAAAGGAAAACAGGGACAAGGAGAATGAGGCCGAGAAGCAGAGGAAGCAAAAGCTGCGCAGTGTAAAGGAAAACAGGGACAAGGAGAATGAGGCCGAGCAGCAGAGGAAGCAAAAGCTGCGCAGTGTAAAGGAAAACAGGGACAAGGAGAATGAGGCCGAGCAGCAGAGGAAGCAAAAGCTGCGCAGTGTAAAGGAAAACAGGGACAAGGAGAATGAGGCCGAGCAGCAGAGGAAGCAAAAGCTGCGCAGTGTAAAGGAAAACAGGGACAAGGAGAATGAGGCCGAGCAGCAGAGGAAGCAAAAGCTGCGCAGTGTAAAGGAAAACAGGGACAAGGAGAATGAGGCCGAGCAGCAGAGGAAGCAAAAGCTGCGCAGTGTAAAGGAAAACAGGGACAAGGAGAATGAGGCCGAGAAGCAGAGGAAGCAAAAGCTGCGCAGTGTAAAGGAAAACAGGGACAAGGAGAATGAGGCCGAGAAGCAGAGGAAGCAAAAGCTGCGCAGCGTAAAGGAAAACAGGGAGCACGAAAAAGAAGTCGAAAGGGAGAGAAGAATAAAAGCAAGGAAGGGGAAGCGGGCAGCAATGGAAGAACGCCTGGGTGCTAGAAGAAAGGGTTTCGACAAGGTCAGAAACTTCGCCTGCACCAAGCTCGAGGATGTCCGGGAAGCCGACGTTGCACAGGACAATTTCGGGGTTCTGGGCGGCGGCGATGAGCGGATATTTTGCTCGCACTGCAAAGCCTTGCTTTTTAAGCGAGAAGCCAGCAGAACGAGTAGGAAGCTTTGTTGCCAAAAAGGGAAGGTGAATCATGAGAACTGCCCACAGATAGTTGTACCTGATTCTTTGATGAAGCTGTTCACTGACAGCCACTTCAAGGAAAGCAGCAGATATTACAATAACTATCTGTCATTTGCAGCCCCAATTTTTAAAGAGGACGACCGGTTCAAAACAGGCAAAGAAAAGAAGGGACCTAGAAATATTGTGATCAAAGGCAGGGTTATGCACATGGTGGATGCTATTTTACCTTCTAAAGAAAAAAGCCATTCGGAGCTTCGACATGCAGAAGTTTGGTTCACGGATCGCGAAGTTCCGCCAACTTCTCGCGTGATGCGGAAGTCTGTCTTGAAGGAGCTCAAGGAGCTCGTTTTGAAAGATCACCCTTTCAGGCATACACTGCAAAAGTTTGTTAACAAACTTCTTGCCAAGGAGCGAAGGCAGAAAACGCTACTAAACGGGCATGTAAAGTTTGATCTGGGGGAGCTAAGCAAGAAGGGTGTCGAGTACGTGACCGAGGAAGCCCAAATGGAAGTTGGAGCTGTCATGTCAGACGAGGGATCACAGAGGAAGTTCATTGTTCATCTCCGAGGGGGTAAGCGGAAGTGGATAAAGGATGTGCATCCTCTTTACGAACTAGCGTCTTACCCTCTGTTTTTCCCGAAATTTGAGTACAATGCGAGTAAGGCAAATGAGAACTTGGGAAAATCTCCGTGGGGGAATTTTGGCTACCGCAAGAATGTACTGTTCAATGATGGAAAAACACGCACGAACCTTCAATTGTCGCCAAAGATGTATTCTGCGTACCACTTGCACCACCGGGTCGGCTATACAAACCCACTGTTGGTGGCAGGCAGGCTGTCGCAGCAATACATTTGTGACATGGCCGCACGCGATGAGTATGATGAACTCACTTTTCATCATACACAGCGTGGGAAGAAAGTTCGTTCTGGAACTGCGGATGCGATTGCCAAGGATGCAGCCGGGAATGTGAAGGTCTCTGAAATGGGAAAGAAAGCAGGGGGGATGTCTTCAAATTTTCCGTACGGCCCGGAACGAAAGAAAAAGCTATGCCAAGAAGCGTTGGCCATATTTTCTGATAAGGAGTATGGAAAACCTGACTTCTTTGTTACGTTTAATGGAAACGGCATATGGCCTGAGATATTAGGCAGCCTGGGGCCAAACGAAACTGCCATGGACCGTCCGGATTTGGTTGCTCGCGTTTTCCATGAGAAAGCACAGCAAATGATCAAGGACATCAAAGAAGGAGCCCTTGGTGACAACAAAGCTGTTGTGTGGGTGTATGAGTTTCAGAAACGCGGCCTCCCACACATGCATCTTCTCGCTTGGAACGAGGACCATCACAAACCTCGAACTCCAGATGATTTAGACCATGTAGTGCATGCTGAGATACCCTGTAAGGTGAAGCAACCATTGCTTCACGAACTAGTCGATAAGTGGCACATGCATAGCAGCTGTGCACATGTGAAGGGCAACAAACAAGAAATGGCAGAACGGCTGTGCAGCTCAGAATCAAAAACAAAACCGGGCAACTGGTATTGCCGTTCAAATTTTCCAAAAGACTTTCAGGACGAAAGTGTTGCAGATTTGGATGGCATGGCCCTCCCGAAGCGCCCAGAAAATGGGAGGAAGACAGGGCGTACGAAGCTGGACAATCGATGGGTTGTCCCATACAATGCCGGGTTGCTTCTGAAGTATCGCTCTCAGGTAAATGTAGAGGTGTGCCGCGGCATTGGGGCCATATCGTATCTTTTCAAGTATTTGTACAAGAATGATAAGAAAGCTGCAGTAGAGTTAGGATGGTTAGATGACGAAAGTTACGTTCATAGTGCAGAAGAGAGCCAGGCCCTGAAATACATCAATGGCCGTTACCTGGGCTCAGTGGAAGCGTGTATGCGCATGTTTGGGTTCGAGCATGCAGGGAAATCAGTATCTGTAGAAGATTTGCCCATTCATTTGCCAGGAAAGCATTATGTTGAAATTGATACTGACAACAATCGAGACGAGGTACTTGATAAGGTTTCCGAAACATCATCAAAACTTCTTGCATATTTCGAATTGTGTGCAACCGAATATCGAACACTTAAAGCTAATACCAACAATCCTTCTACGGCGAAGCGGTGTTGCGCGAGGTTTCTAACTTACGCCGAAATTCCCCGGTATTACACATGGTTGCGGAATAAGAAGCAGTGGAGAATCCGCCAAGATGTTGAATGGGACGAAGTAACAGAAACTCTGTCTAAAGCAAGAAGGTCTGCAAAGACAGAAGCAACTGTTGGAAAGCTTTGGTGGGTCAGTCCTAAAGACGCCCAACTGTATGCTCTTCGATCCCTTCTGGTTCACACTCCGGGGGTAAGGTCGTGGAAGGATTTGATGTTTCGCAAAAACAGCAGCCAAGACAACGATTGGGAGAATTGTGAAGAAGATGACAAACATAGCGTGGAGTATGATAACCCCCCAGACAACCCACCTGATAACCCCCCTTCTCGTTCTGTTACCGCTGCCGCAGTTGCTGCTGGAGGGGTTCTGGCTGCTTCGATAATAGCATCAAGCAGCGGATCTGGCAGAGAGGAGGATAATACGAACAGGGAGGAGAAGAGTGAGGAGTGGAGGATGATGCGAAAAAACTTCAAAAATAATGATTTCGTAGCAGCTTGTAAGGTGCGCGGGCTGTACAGAGACGACTCCGAGCATGAGAAAGTGATGGACCATGCAAAGGATGTCTTCACTGCCCGCCAGCTCAGATTTTTTTTCTACCTTCTAATCTCGCATGCCGGGGTTCATTCGGCAATGCGTCTTCTCAACAAGTACAAGGATTTTCTTTTCCGAAATACTGATCCCACCAACCCAAACAAGAAGGCCACTCCAATGACAACCTGGAAGGGCCTGCTGGATATTTCGAAACTGGCTGAATCCGATGGCAGAAGTAATGGTTACCTGGGGATTCCGGAACCAGGTAATCCACCAGTTGAAGAAGGTGAAGTAGCTGACATTGGGGAAGTCGAAAGGAAAAGAATAATGAAAGCTGTGGGTGCAAAGGTGTACAATCATATGTACGACAAGGAGGCTGTTTGGGAGTCTTACCAGGAGAGGTATGAAATGATGAACAAAGAACAAAAGGAAGCATGCGACGCTGTCCGGCAAAGCATTGAAGAGAACGAAGGCGGAGCTTTTTTTGTAAAAGGAAGGGGAGGCACGGGCAAGACCTTTTTATATGAAGCATTGCTTTGTTTTGCAAGATCACACCGAGGGAAAGGTACAGAATCAGATACAGACGAGGAGGGGATACCGATCCCGAGGATCGCATTTGCATCGGCTACCACCGCCCTTGCTGCTCATCTTCTGACGGGTGGGGCCACTGTTCACAGCCTTTTCAAGCTCCATTTGGACAACAAGGTGCATGAGACCACAAAGCTTTTAGATAGTGAAAACCGGGACTTGAAGAAGGCCTTCACCTTTGTTGATCTGATTGTAGTTGATGAGGCATCAGCACTTTCTCGCTACCATCTGGAAGCCATCGACCAGACCCTTCGTCAAATTCGAGGCAAGCCTGACATGGCCTTTGGGGGGGTGACTGTTGTTTTTGGCGGGGACTTCTGCCAATGCTCACCAATACCTCCGAAGTTCTCGAAACCAGGGGAGGAGGTGAGAATGTGTTTGAAGAGAAGCTTTCTTTGGAAGCATTTCAAAACTCATGAACTGAAGAAAATTGAGCGTCAGAAGGGTGAGGGTGAGTTTGTCGAGTTTATTACTAAGGTTGGGCTTGGCCTGATTCCGAATGATACAGAATCGGGCGAGGCGTCCGCAATCCGACTCCCACAACAGTTTTGTGTGAACGCGAACGGTAACACAAACAACATTTTGGACCTCATTGATCACTGCTATCCGGATTTGGTGGATGGGGAAGTTCCTGAATCGTCTTCTGTTCTGGCCCCTCTGAATGCTCAGGTAGATGAAGTAAACAGCTACTGCATCGAGCAATTTCCCGGTGACACTTACACCCTTGAAGCGAACGATACGTGCAACGAAAGCCTTATCCCGGAGGAAGTTTTAGGAGCAGCTGGGGCCCCTGGGCTGCCGCCCAAGTACCTGAAGCTGAAAATTGGCTGCCCTGTAACACTGTTGGTAAACTTGAATGTTTCCAGGGGGTTATGCAACGGTACCAAAATGATTGTCACAGATGTCAGCAGATACATGTTGACAGTGAGAATTGTTAGCACCGGGAAAATCTGGCCCATCCCAAGGTTGCCTCTTCGTCCCCGAGATGAAACCGGTCTCATAGAACTGGTGAGAACACAGTTTCCTGTGAAGCTATGCTTTGCGATGACAATCAACAAGTCGCAAGGGCAGACACTTGACAAGGTCGGCCTGGATCTCACCGAGGGAAACTGCTTCGCACATGGGCAGCTCTATGTGGCTTTGAGCAGGACAAAAACTGCGGGAGGGCTAGTCATTGCCCCGAAGCTCAACTTTACAGCCAACAATGTGGTTAATTACTCTATTATCAAAGACGAGTCTTGGGGGGAGTTCAGAGCAGACACTGTCAAGAAGGGAGAAATGGGTCTCAACATACCCACGAGGAGGCGTGAACGAACATTTGCAGACTTCTCAACCAAGTGCGAAAAGGATGCATGCCTTACTGGTTACGAAGCTGTAAAGAAAGAGGAGCTCAAAGATGAAGAAGCATCCTCCTCCCTGGGGTTGGATGAAGAAGAATATGATGCAATGGTACTTGAATCGTTCTCACAACCGGTAGCAAGCAGAAGTGACAGGACAAAACAAAGGAAGAGCAAGGGAGAAGAAAATACCACAGAAGAACCAGATAGTTCACTCAAGTCACAAAAGGGGACCCCACTGTATCAGAAAACGAATCGAATATATATGAGCAATGAAGAAAAAGCCGAGTTCCTTGCCGAGAATCGTGAGAGAATAACAAGGATTTTTGCGGAACGGCATGCGAGTGCGTCAAAGCAAAATCCAAACGCGAATGCGAAGAAAGCAAATATCCGCTCAGGCAAACTTGCAAAAGATGGGACCACAGAGATAACTGCAGCAGAAACAAAGACTCCTGCTGCATGCAAAAGAAGGGGCACAACAGAAGTTATTGAGATAAGTAGTAATAGTGGTGCAGATGAACCATATTCAGGGCGTGTTAAAGCAAAGGCCTCCGGAAAGCGTTCAAAGGTGGTAATTGAGGTAAGCTCTTGCGATAATAACGATAGTAGTGATAGCAGCGATAGCAGCGATAGCAGCGATAGCAGTGATAGCAGCAGTAGCAGCAGTAGCAACGATTCTTCCTTGGGATTGAACAGCAGTCCACCCAGAAGAGTGACTCCCCCAGATGATGCTGCAAATTCGTTGCCTAGGTACCCCAAGGGGGCCTCTTCTATGTGCAGCAGCAGCTCCTCATTGGGTCTTGATGACAGTCCGCCGAGGAGAATAGCTTCAGAAGAAGTTAATCCCCCAAGCCAAAAAGGCAGAGCGGGAGAAACAGGTAAAGAAAAGTCAAAGAAGGCTCTAAAACCTACAGTCCGGAATAAGGCCACCCCACAACAAACACAGCAACCCACCCGAACTGCAAGCAAGGATGCTATTGAAATCAGTCCCTGCAGCACCATTTCTTCGTTGGGGCTGAATGACAGTCCACCCAGGCGAATGGCTTCGGAGAGAGTTCCGCATTCGAACGTGGCAGAAACAAGTGAAAAGGAAGGTTCAAAGAAAGGCAGAGTGGGAGAAACAGGTAAAGAAAAGTCAAAGAAGGCCCTAAAACCTACAGTCCGGAATAGGGCCACCCCACGACAAACACAGCAACCCACCCGAACTGCAAGCAAGGATGCTATTGAAATCAGTCCCTGCAGCACCATTTCTTCGTTGGGGCTGAATGACAGTCCACCCAGGCGAATGGCTTCGGAGAGAGTTCCGCATTCAAACGTGGCAAAAACAAGTGAAAAGGAAGGTTCAAAGAAAGGCTCTCTCCCCCACCCAAACAAGACCAGTCTGCAGCAGAACCAGAGCCGAGGTAATTCAGCAAAGGGGGTGCCAGCTACCAGCCGGAAAGGTCCTACTGTTGGCTCAAAGGATTCTGTATCTCGTGTCATCACAAAAAGGTTTGGCATGCAAAAGGAAGATCATTTTGGCCCAGTCAGAGGAATAATCAACTACAATAACTCCTGTTTTATGAACGCTGCCATTCAGATATTGAGGAGGTGCAAGCAGTTCTGTGCATCATTGGACTCCTTGATTAATCCTCAAACTGGGCTAGATCGTTTTTTTTTCCCTGCTCTGCTCTGGTCCGGTCTTTGGGACGACTACGAAAAGCCAGCACAAGAGCTTTCCTCATGGACAAAGTCGGGGGGTGTTCTTCGGAAGTCTGTTCTGCTTGCCCTTGGGAGGACACAGGAAGAAGCCTGTGGCTCAGGGCATTGGGATGCTTGTGAAGTTTTCGTACGAGCTTTTGTTACCATTGCAGAAGCAGAGGAAAAGCACCTTCCACAGGATCCCAGGTCAAAGGCAAGCAGAGCTTGCCATACTTTTAGGGCCAAGGTTACAAAGACTTGCAGAAATTGCGGAACTTACCTTGGACAACAAGAAACACAACACTGTGTAGTTCCATACTTTTCATATAATGTGTCACCAACTGAGGAAGAGGAACACATAAGTGTAGATTCTATGGTCAAAGATTTTGATTTTAACGACTCTATTGAATGTGACAAGTGTCCCCTTTTGTGTTCATACGTGAAGGAAACCACAACAGAGTTTAGCTGCAATCAGGTCTACATAGGTGTTGGTCGCACATTATATGATAGACGGCGGGACACCTCAAGCAGAAACAACAAGAGGGTTAGTATTCAGGCTGTGAACGAAGAAACAGGATTCGTACTGGACGGACTTATTGTCCACACGGGCTCAATATACACAGGGCACTATTGGTCCTTCCTGAGAGTGGGAAGCCAATGGATCCGTGTTGATGATAACAGTATTGTCAAGATGACAGACATCAGAATGCAGGAGGTCCTATCTGACTGTGACAGCGACAGACCTGAAGGGAGAATTGTCATGGCTGCCTTCACCAGGAGCCTGTGATCCTCATAGTACATGCTTCATCAAATCTACAATGGGACGGTTTCCATCTTGCCCATTCTGGTTTCAACCCCCTCAGCCCTAATTCTTTGTTTGGGGGGGCTTCTGAATTGTTCAATCCCTCAAGGGCAAAACCCAGGTAATATTCAAGTAAGGTGTTCGTTTTTCCAAACACAACACTTCCCAGACACAAACAACCAAACACAAGCAAACTCTGCTGGCTCCTCATTTTCCCCTCCCTGTTTCCATCTACCTCTTTCTTGACAACACCGTTGCTTCTGCCTTCTTGCAACCTTTTAAAAGGGGGCTTCGACACATTTTGCATGATCTCAGTCTTTCCTTTTTACAGCAGCACCAGCAGCAGCACCAGCAGCAGCACCAGCAGCAGCACCAGCAGCAGCACCAGCAGCAGCACCAGCAGCAGCACCAGCAGCAGCACCAGCAGCAGCAAAGCAGCAGCAAAGCAGCAGCACCAGCAGCAGCAAAGCAGCAGCAACAGCATCAGCAGAACCAAACCAGGAACCCAAAACATTGGGAGGAAGGATGGGGGAGGGGAAAATGGCTATTGGTTGTCTCTTGTGTGCGTGCTTTGTCCTATCTTTGAAGGGTTGAAAGGAAGCTGCACTTTGCAACGCGGGAGTACCTGTCGAGCCAGTCAGCAAGATCAACCCGTGTCACTATGCCAGCATTTTGGATCAGATGCGAGCCCCTCCATAGGCTTTGTTGAGCGTCCTTGACGTTCATGCTTTGAGCAACTCCTGCAGGCAGTTCCTCGCAACTGGCCGAAAAAACTTTGTCTCACGACATTGTATGTGGCTAACCGCAGTGGAAACGAAACAGGAGGAAGCAAACCTTTCGAGGTCTGCGTGTTCATAGTTCTGATGATCCCTAATCGGTGGAAGTTTTGGGCAGATTAGAGACAGACAAAGCACACGCATAGCAACAATCTTTGGCACGGGGACTTTGATACTTGGGTATATTTTTCGAATTCTCAAGTTTTGGAAAAAATATTATGAGCACCAGGCAGCACCAGCAGCAGGCAGCACCAACGGCAGGCAGCACCAACGGCAGGCAGCACACGCAGGCAGCACCAGCAGGAAGCACATAGCAGGCAGCGCAGTACCAGGAGACACCCAGGCCAGCACCCAGCAAGTCAGCACCAGGAAGTCAGCACCAGCAAGTCAGCACCAGCAAGTCAGCACCAGCAAGTCAGCAGCCAGCAAGCCAGCCAACAAAAAGCCTTGAGTGAGAGACAAGCCCCTAGACACACAGGACTCCCACCACTCATCCTTTTGCTTCCCATTCTGCGCGTTCTTTGGGGGTCCTGTGTTGCCAAGCCTGATTGCAAGAGATAGAGGGGGGCACACCTCCTGCAAACCCGGGCAAACCTGACCTGTGGAATTGGATGCTGCCAAAAAATGGCTGGTTTGCGGGTCTGGTTCATAGGAAAACCAATAGAAACTGGATTCTGAATTTTGAGTTTTTCAGAATTTTTTTTTGACAAAGGTGAAATTTTTGCTTGGAATTTTTCATTGTGACGAACAGACAGACAGACAGACGGACAAGCCACATAATTATATAGTAACCTGACCTGTGGAATTGGATGCTGCCAAAAAATGGCTGGTTTGCGGGTCTGGTTCATAGGAAAACCAATAGAAACTGGATTCTGAATTTTGAGTTTTTCAGAATTTTTTTTTGACAAAGGTGAAATTTTTGCTTGGAATTTTTCATTGTGACGAACAGACAGACAGACGGACAAGCCACATAATTATATAGTAACCTGACCTGTGGAATTGGATGCTGCCAAAAAATGGCTGGTTTGCAGGTCTGGTTCATAGGAAAACCAATAGAAACTGGATTCTGAATTTTGAGTTTTTCAGAATTTTTTTTTGACAAAGGTGAAATTTTTGCTTGGAATTTTTCATTGTGACGAACAGACAGACAGACAGACAGACAGACAGACAGGACAAGCCACATAATTATATAGTAACCTGACCTGTGGAATTGGATGCTGCCAAAAAATGGCTGGTTTGCGGGTCTGGTTCATAGGAAAACCAATAGAAACTGGATTCTGAATTTTGAGTTTTTCAGAATTTTTTTTTGACAAAGGTGAAATTTTTGCTTGGAATTTTTCATTGTGACGAACAGACAGACAGACAGACAGACAGACAGACAGACAGACAGGCAGCACAGCAAGCCGCATAATTATATAGTAACCTGACCTGTGGAATTGGATGCTGCCAAAAAATGGCTGGTTTGCAGGTCTGGTTCATAGGAAAACCAATAGAAACTGGATTCTGAATTTTGAGTTTTTCAGAATTTTTTTTTGACAAAGGTGAAATTTTTGCTTGGAATTTTTCATTGTGACGAACAGACAGACAGACAGGACAAGCCACATAATTATATAGTAACCTGACCTGTGGAATTGGATGCTGCCAAAAAATGGCTGGTTTGCAGGTCTGGTTCATAGGAAAACCAATAGAAACTGGATTCTGAATTTTGAGTTTTTCAGAATTTTTTTTTGACAAAGGTGAAATTTTTGCTTGGAATTTTTCATTGTGACGAACAGACAGACAGACAGACAGACAGACAGACAGACAGACACAGACGGACAAGCCACATAATTATATAGTAACCCGCAAACCCGCACTCGGTGGCCCTAGCGGGCCCCCTCGTGAATCCCGAACCTTTGAAAGAAGGCGGCCGTCTTGTCCAGGAAAGGGGGCCTCTCATCTATGGGAGGCCCGACTCGAGCAAGAAGAAGTTGAAACCATTCAAATTGAAACGACAAAAAAGGTAATAAAAACAACCGGAAGAACATGACACCAAAATAAAAGATGGCGGGGTGACGAGGTTCAATGCCGGTTGTTTTGGCGCCCACCGGAAACAATGAAGTATGCCATTTTTTTTGCGATTAAGTGAACAAGTGCAGAGAGCGGTGCGCGTGCTCAATTTGATGATGGTTTTGACCGATGCATCTGAAGAAACCCTCACAGGAATTCGAAGTACAGACGAACGACGTTCTTTCGAAGATCGGAACTTCTTCCCCATTTCGACATCAGGGGCACTCATCGCATTGTTGAGAGCTCCTTTGGCAAGGTGGCGCTGTGAACTGCAGGAAACTCTTCAAAGGGATCAAGAGTCACACAAAGGATATTCCTCATCATCCTCCGCTTCGAAGTCCAGACGATGGCTCATTGCTTGTTTTTGACATGAGGGACAAAAATCTGACCTGCACCTCCTCGTGGTGTTCCTCGGAAACGCGCTGCAAGCGCGGCCGACGCAGGCAGTCTTTGTTGTTTATCCAACTGTCTTTGCCTGATGATTGATCAGGATTCTTTGACAGGTTTGGACAGTTTCCTGTTCAGCCAAACGATACCATTCACGTGTCACGCTGTTCGTTAATTCTGGTGCCGCTTGCTGGTCATTCATTGGCTGTCATTGTTGGAACGATCTCTGGCGATTGGCAGTCGTTCTGGTGCCAATCCTTGGCCATTGGCTGTCAATCTGGCACCGTTCTGCAGTCATTTGCCGTCCTTCAAACAAAGGTGCTTTGGACATTTGCAGTCGCTCTAGTACCGCTCTTTGGCGGTTCGCTGTCATTCAGGCGCGGCTCTTTGGGCATTTGTGGTCATTCTAGCTCTGTTCTTTGGTCGTTGGCAGTCATTCTGGTGCCGCTTGCTGGTCATTGGCTGTCAGTCTGGCACCGTTCTGCGGTCATTTGCCGTCCCTCAAGCAAGGTGATTTAGACATTTGCAGTCGTTCTCGTACCACTCTGTGGCTGTTCACTGTCATTCTGGTGCCGCTCTTTGGTCATTGGCTGTCATTCCTGGGCGGTCTCCAGCCTGTTGCAGTCGTTCTCGCGCCGCAGTTTGGCCATTTTCAGTCATGCTGGCGCTGCTCTTGGGCAATTTGCAGTCGTTCAAGCGCCGTTCTTTGGACATTTGCAGTCGTTCTAGCGCCGCTCTTTGGCCGACCGCCGTCATTCAGGCTCTATGGGCATTTGTAGTCGTTCTGGCGGCATTCTTTGGTCATTGGGAGTCGTTCTGGCGCCGCTCCTTGGCCATTTGCTGGCATTCTGGCACAGTCGTTCTGGTACCGCTCTATGGCCGTTCACTGTCATTCTGGTACCGCTCGTTGGTCATTGGCTGTCCTTCCTGGGCGATCTCCGGCCAGTTGTAGTCGTTCTCGTTCCGCAGTTTGGCCATTGCAGTCGTTTCAGCGCCGCTCTTGGTCCGTCATTCAGGTGTGGCTCATGGGCATTTGTGGTCATTTTAGCGCCGTTCGTTGGTCATAGGCAGTCATTCTAGTGCCGCTTGCGGGTCATTGGCTGTCATTCTGGGGGCGATCTCTGGCAATCTGCAGTCGTTCTGGCACATTCCTTGGCCATTGGCTGGCATTCTGGCACAGTCGTTCTGGTACCGCTCTATGGCCGTTCACTGTCATTCTGGTGCCGCTCTTTGGTCATTGGCTGTCCTTCCTGGGCGATCTCCGGCCAGTTGCAGTCGTTCTCGTTCCGTAGTTTGGCCATTGCAGTCGTTCTAGCGCCGCTCTTTTGCCCGTTCACTGTCATTCAGGCGTGGCTCATGGGCATTTGTGTAATTCTAACGCTGTTGGGGCAATCCCTGGCGATCTGCAGTCGTTCTGGCGCCGCTCCTTGGACATTGGCTGTCATTCTGGCACCGTTCTGCGGTCATCTGCTGTCCTTGAAGGAAAAAAAGACAGGTGTTATGGACATTTGCAGTCGTTCTCGTACCGCACTTTGGCCGTTTGCTGTCATTCAGGCATGGCTCTTTGGACATTTGTGGTCTAGCTCCGTTCATCTGTCATCTGTCATTGCCGCCCACAGTTGCAGTCGTTCTCGTGCCGCTGTTTGATTATCGGCCAATTTGCAGTCGTTCTTGTGCCGCTCTTTATCATTCAGACGCGACTCTTGGGGAATTTGAGGTCTTGCTATCGAGCTGTAGCGTGATGAGCAGCAGACAGGAGGAGCAGCAGCTAGAAGATAAAACAGCTAGAGGGGCAGCAGATAGAGGAGCAGAATCAGGAGGAAGAGCTGCAGCAAGATGGGCAGCAGCTAGAGGGGCAGCTAGATGATAGAACTGCTAGAAGGGCAGCAGGTAGAGGAGCAGAAGCAGGAGGAAGAGCTACAGCAAGAGGGAAGAAGGAAGACGAGCCGGAGCAAGATGAGCAGCAGCTCGAGGAGCAGCAGCAAGAGGAAAGAAGCAAGATGAGCAGCAGCTAGAGGCAAGAGAGGAGCAGCAGATGGAGCAGCAGAAGCAGAGGAAAAGCTACAGGAAGAGGGGAAGAAGGAAGATGAGCAGGAACAAGATGAGCAGCAGCTCGAGGAGCAGCAGCTCGAGGAGAGGAAGAGAAGCAAGATGAGCAGCAGCTAGAGGATAGAACAGCTAGAGGGGCAGCAGATAGAGGAGCAGGAGCAGGAGGAAGAGCTACAGCAAGAGGGAAGAAGCAAGGTGAGCAGCAGCTCGAGGAGCAGCAGCAAGAAGGAAGCAAGATGAGCAACCACAGGAGGCAAGACAGGAGCAGCTCGAGGAGCAGCAGCAAGAGGAAAGAAGCAAGATGAGCAGCAGCTAGAGGATAGAACAGCTAGAGGGGCAGCAGATAGAGGAGCAGAAGCAGGAGGAAGAGCTACAGCAAGAGGGAAGAAGGAAGATGAGCAGCAGCTCGAGGAGCAGCAGCAAGAAGGAAGCAAGATGAGCAACCACTGGAGGCAAGACAGGAGCAGCTAGAGGAGCAGCAGCTAGAGGAGCCGCAAAGAGGGACGAAGCAAGATGAGTGCAGCTGGAGGAGCAGCAGCTAGAGGGGCAGCAGATAGAGGAGCAGCAGCAGCTGCATCAACAGGGGAATAAGCAAGATGAGCATCAGCTAGGAGGGGCAGCCAGGGTAACAGCTGGCAGCAGCAGGGGCAGCAGATAGAGAATCAGAAGATGAGGGGGGAGCGTCAGCAGGAGTCAGGAAGCAGAAACAAACACATACCATTGCCCAAGTTTAACAACAGCACCAACAGCACCAACAGCACCAACAGCACCAACAGCACCAACAGCACCAACAGCACCAACAGCACCAACAGAACCAACAGCACCAACAGCACCAACAGCACCAACAGCACCTACAGCACCTACAGCACCTACAGCACCTACAGCAGCAACAGCAGCAACAGCAGCAACAGCAGCAACAGCAGCAACAGCAGCAACAGCAGCAACAGCAGCAACAGCAGCAACAGCAGCAACAGCAGCAACAGCATCAACAGCATCAACAGCATCAACAGCATCAACAGCATCAACAGCATCAACAGCATCAACAGCATCAACAGCACCTACAACAAACAGTGGCAGAACGAAAGGTGTGTTGTTTGCATTGCACTTAGGGTCCAGCTTGCTGCACAAGAAGTCAACAAAGAACGCAAAGCAATAGATGAAGCAATGAATCGATGAAGCGATGCGCAAAAGGGGGAAGCCACAAGAGTGTGAGTACAGTATGTCGAATTCTTCCTTTAATTTTTTCGGGTTTGCGGACTGCCCCTGGATTCTTCAAAGCAGTACCTGTAAGAAAGTTTGAGAGTCGTTGGTGCGGTGCACAAAAACGTTACAAACCTGTGCTGCAAACCCGACCAATCCTGACACCTGGACTGGTTATAGGCTATTTCGCGGATTTCTGTAGGGGACCCTATTGAATTTTTTTTTTTGAGTTTTATAAAAATTTTCGACGAAGGTGAATTTTAAACAAGGAAAATCTTACTGTGACGGACGGACGGGTTTTGAAGCCACAAATATTTATAGTATCCTGACACCTGGACTGGTTATAGGCTATTTCGCGGATTTCTGTAGGGGACCCTATTGAATTTTTTTTTTTGAGTTTTATAAAAATTTTCGACGAAGGTGAATTTTAAACAAGGAAAATCTTACTGTGACGGACGGACGGGTTTTGAAGCCACAAATATTTATAGTATCCTGACACCTGGACTGTTATAGGCTATTTCGCGGATTTCTGTAGGGGACCCTATTGAATTTTTTTTTTTGAGTTTTATAAAAATTTTCGACGAAGGTGAATTTTAAACAAGGAAAATCTTACTGTGACGGACGGACGGGTTTTGAAGCCACAAATATTTATAGTATCCTGACACCTGGACTGGTTATAGGCTATTTCGCGGATTTCTGTAGGGGACCCTATTGAATTTTTTTTTTTTTGAGTTTTATAAAAATTTTCGACGAAGGTGAATTTTAAACAAGGAAAATCTTACTGTGACGGACGGACGGGTTTTGAAGCCACAAATATTTATAGTATCCTGACACCTGGACTGGTTATAGGCTATTTCGCGGATTTCTGTAGGGACCCTATTGAATTTTTTTTTTTGAGTTTTATAAAAATTTTCGACGAAGGTGAATTTTAAACAAGGAAAATCTTACTGTGACGGACGGACGGGTTTTGAAGCCACAAATATTTATAGTATCCTGACACCTGGACTGTTATAGGCTATTTCGCGGATTTCTGTAGGGGACCCTATTGAATTTTTTTTTTGAGTTTTATAAAAATTTTCGACGAAGGTGAATTTTAAACAAGGAAAATCTTACTGTGACGGACGGACGGGTTTTGAAGCCACAAATATTTATAGTATCCTGACACCTGGACTGTTATAGGCTATTTCGCGGATTTCTGTAGGGGACCCTATTGAATTTTTTTTTTTGAGTTTTATAAAAATTTTCGACGAAGGTGAATTTTAAACAAGGAAAATCTTACTGTGACGGACGGACGGGTTTTGAAGCCACAAATATTTATAGTATCCTGACACCTGGACTGTTATAGGCTATTTCACGGATTTCTGTAGGGGACCCTATTGAATTTTTTTTTTTGAGTTTTATAAAAATTTTCGACGAAGGTGAATTTTAAACAAGGAAAATCTTACTGTGACGGACGGACGGGTTTTGAAGCCACAAATATTTATAGTAACCCGCACACGCAATCCCGCCTGGCGGCGGGATTGCGTGCACCCCCCACACCCCCCTGTGATGGAGTGCGACTCGAAAGAGAACACCGAACAGGAGGAAGAAGAACAAACCAAGAAGTAACGAACAAGAAAATTGCACAAGATGGTGTCCGACGACGTCTTTAGGATTTCGCAGGGAAGCAATCAAGGTATGTTAATTTACGAGTCATTGTAGAGGTTCTGGGAGATGTACGGTACTCATTTTGGTAAGATTTTGACCGATGCATTCAAAGAAACCTGACAGGAACCCGAAGCTGAGACGAACGACAGTGTTACGAGGGTCCGAACTTCGGGAGAACAAGACCCCCATTTCGACATCAGGTCTCCTACTGCCTTTTCATAAGTGCAGGAAACGGGGCTTCAGAGGGCCTGGGGTTCTCGATTGGTGGATGTGGCCGTCTTGTGCGGAAAGAATCAAGGTATGCGAATTTGCGGTTACTTGAAGAGGTTCTGAAAAAGCTGTGGGTACTCATTTTAGTGAGCCTTTGACCGATGCATCGAAATAAACTGTAACAGAAGCTCAGAATACGAAAGGGATTTCGAGAGTCGGAAAGTCGGAGGACAAGCCCCCATTTCTGAAGTCGGGGGAAGGTCGCCTATCGTGTTTCTTTAGCAAGGTACGTGAAGCTGCGTGCCGTT
Source organism: Diplonema papillatum (assembly GCA_030068145.1). Lineage (NCBI taxonomy): Eukaryota > Euglenozoa > Diplonemea > Diplonemida > Diplonemidae > Diplonema > Diplonema papillatum. The sequence goes on from JAPJBO010001735.1 coordinate 28,927, forward strand.
GAAGAGGTTCTAAGAAAGATATTCATTTTCTTTGGATGAATTCTTGACCGATGCATCCAATCAAGAGACACACACAAAATATCTCCCTGTAGAGATCACAAAATTGCAAGCCCCCACCCAGGAGATGGATAGTTGCCTGTTCCTGACACATTGTTGTTGTTTCTCCAATTGTATTCTGTCACCGAAGACCTGTCTTTGACTGATGATCAAGCACAAATCTTCGACAGCTTTGTTTTCTGACTTCCTGTTTGGGCAAACGAAACTGTTCATTCGTTGGCAACCAATCTATGAACATTTGCAGTAATTCAGCGCCGCTCTTGTAGTCTTTCTTGCGCCGTTCTCTGGCCATTTGCAGTCGTTCTGCGCCATTCTTTACCATTGGCACTCAGTCTAGCTCCGTTCTTTGAACATTGGTAGTCGTCCCTGCGCCGCGCGTTGGTCATTTGCTTTCATCCTTTGGGCGATCGCTGGCGCCGCTCGTTGGTCATTGGCTGGTATTCTTGGCACTGTCTCCGGTCATTTGCAGTCGTTCTATCGCTGCTCTCTGCCCATTGCAGTCGTTCTATCGCTGCTCTCTGCCCATTGGCAGTCATGCTGACGCCGTTCTGTGGCCATTTGCTGTCCTTCAAGCGCCGTTCATTGGCCACGAGAGCACCGCCCTTTGGCCATTCACTGTCAGTCTGCCGCCGCTGTTGAAGAGAATTGGTAGTCATTCCAATTCCATTCTTTGGCCAGCGACGGTTGTTCTAGTTCTAGCATTATTCTTCGGCCGTTGGCAGCCAGTCTAGCGCCGTTATTTGAACTTTGGTAGTCATTCTAGCGCCGCTCATTGGTCGCATTGTGCTCATTCTAGCGTCGCTATATATTGTCATGCTGGTGCTGTTATCGGGCCATCTACCGTGCATCAAGCGTTTTTAGGATTTTGCTTACGGGCGTTTGATGTCATTCAAACACCGTTCTTTGGTCAGTCTATCGAACGCCGATCTGTGGCCGTTCGCTGTCAATCTGGTGCCACTTCTTAGGCATTCGTGGTCATCCAATCGGCATTCTATTATCAGCGATCGCTGTCATCTGCCACCGCTCTCTGGGCATTCGTAGTCGTTCTACCGCAGCTCCTTTCCCATTTGCTGTTATTCTGGCTTCGTCCTTTGGACATGATGAAGCGTTTTGGCGCCGGTCATTGAGCCGTTGTTGTTGTTGTAGCTTCCATCGAGGTTTCGGCGTTTGCTGCCGATCTTTGGGCGTTTGTTGTTATTCTAGCGTTCTTTGGTCTTTGCAGTCAATCGAGGACCGCTCTTTCGTCGTTTGTTGCCGATCTTTGGGCGTTTGATGTCATTCGAACACTGTTTTCTTTGTCCGCCGCTCTCTGGACATTCGTCGTCGTTCTACCGCTACTCCTTGGCCATTTGCTGTTGTCCTGACACCGCCCTTTGCGCATGATGAAGTGTTCTGGCGCCGATCCTTGGTAGTTGTTGTTATTCTAGCGCCGGTCTCTGGTTATTTGCAGTCGAGGGCCGTTTGCTGTGTCGCTGGCGCCGATGTATGGGCGTTTGATGTCATTCAAACACCGTTACTTTGCCATTTACAGTCGCTCGAGCGCCGATGTGTGACCGTTGGCTGTCAATCTGGTGCCACTTCTCAGGCATTCGTGGTCATTCAAACGCCGTTCTGATATCAGCGTGCTGTCATTCCGTCGCCGCTTTATTGGCACTCGTAGTCGTTCTACCGCCGCTCATTGGCCATTTGCTGTCATTCTGGCTCCGTCCTTTGGACGTGATGAAGCGTTTTGGCGCTGATCCTTGGGCGTTTGTTGTTATTCTAGCGCCTGTCTGTGGTAATTTGCAGTCGGTCGAGGGCCGTTTGTTGTCTCCCTGGCGCCGATCTTTGGGCATTGGATGTCATTAAATCGCCGTTTTTTTGTCATTAGCAGTCGCTCGAGCGCCGATCTGTGGCCGTTGGCTGTCATTCCGCCGCCGCTTTCTGGGCATTCGTAGTCATTGGCCATTTGCTGTTATTCTGGCTCCGTCCTATGGGCGTGATGAAGCGTTTTGGCGCTGATCTTTGGGCGATTGCTGTTATTCTAGCGCCTGTCTTTGGTAATTTGCAGTCGGTCGAGGGCCGTTTGTTGTCTTTTTGGCGCCGATCTTCGGGCATTGGACGTCATTAAACCGCCGTTTTTTTGTCATTAGCAGTCGCTCGAGCGCCGATCTGTTATCCGCCTGCTGTCATTCCGCCGCCGTTTCT
>JAPJBO010001736.1:0-31120 GCA_030068145.1 Diplonema papillatum
AGCAACGCGTCCGGGAGCAGGATCTGCAGGGACGACAGGAGCAGCTGGTCACGGCAGAGGAGCAGGAGCGAGGACGGGTGCAACAGGAGCAGCAGGAACAGTGGGATAAGCACGAGCAGCAACACGTCCGGGAGCTGCAGAAACGACAGCAGCGTGACACGAACCAGCCGCGGCCTAAGGTCGCAACGAAGCGGGAGGCATCTCGATCAGCAGAGGGAACGCCAGCCAAGGCAAAGCTGCGCCTGGCGCAGGACTCTGAGGACAGCAGCGAGAGCCCGAGCGTCGTGGATTGGGCAACTGACGGGAGCGACAGTGAGGGCGCACCGCATCCCCCATCATGTAGGGGCGGCCGGTGGGAAGTGGGGGACATGGTGGAGGCGCAGCACACAGACGACAGGTGGTACGAAGCCGCCCTCAAGGGGCAGGCGGCAGACGGCACATGGACGGTGGCGTACTCGAACGGCGTCACGCAGGGGGGGCGACTACCGGAGCAAATGCGCCAAAAGATATGACTGCCGGTAACTTTTACAAAGCTAGCTTCCGGGACCGCCCCCGTAGTATCATCATCGCCCTCATCATCATCACATCACGATCACCATCACCACCTCCATCATCAACGTCGTCTTCAATTTTATCAGTTTCATCAATCAACATCAGCGGCGACAACAGCTCCAACACCTACGCTACCGGAGGGACGCGTGTTTATGTTTTTGTAAAAACATGGCAAGCTGCCAGGTATAGGCACCCAGCAGAGACCCGTGGTAGAAAGTGCAGTAGAGCATGGATGAGGGGAGGAGGGCCCGGACAGGACCCCCTCCAAGTAATCGAAGAAGCCAACACGTGGCTTCGAGACGCAGCGAGCCGGCTGGGGGCAGTGGTCCTACCGGTTGCACAGGATGGCGCGTGTATGTTCGCGTCGCTAGCGCGGTGCATGAAAGATCGGTCGGCAGCCACGCTGAGACAGCAAGTGGTGGGATGGCTGCGGAACAACGACGAGTACCGTGGGATGTTTTGTCCCGAGGATGAGAGAGACCGTCAAACGTATGACGAATACCTGGACCACATGGAAGAACGGACAACGTACGGGGATCATTGGTGCCTGCAGGCAGCGGCAGAAATCCTCGATGCCGCAATATGGGTCTTGGACGCCGCAGGAAGCAGAAAGTCGATCGCAAGGTACGGCAGAGGAGCAGCTCCCTCCAAAGTCCTAACCGTAACGTACAGGAGGGAACACTACGATATCCTGCTAGTCACGAGCCGGATGCGGGAGAAGCTCCAGCGATCAACAGATGGGGTAGTCCCGATTCCGAGCCAAGAATCTCTAGCAGCACGAACACAACCTGCTCTACCTGCCGACCCCCCAGCGACACCCATGCGGCGAACAGTAAGTATGGTAGCCACGGCGGACAGCGGTGCATTGGTCATTGTCACGATCAACGTCACGTCCCTAGACACCGAAAAGCTACTGGAAGTAGCCCGGCTCGTAGCGGACATCATCGTAGTTCAAGAAACGCGGGTAACGAAACATGAAAAAGCTTACATGTGTTCGCTACTGGCAGCATACGGGTGGGACGTGTACTGGGGAAACGATGTAGAAATGGTGGTAGGAAGGGATGGAAAGACGCAAAGAAAGCCTGGAGGAGTGGCGGTCCTGACAAGGCAGCACCTCACAGCGCAGCGAGTGACCCCAGTGGAAGAATGTGAGAAGAAAATTGTCGCATCGACACGCGTTGTGCAAGTAGCCGTGGCCCTGGATTGTGGGAAGACAGCCATGCACATTTTCTCCGTGTATGGGCAGTCTGGTAGCAGCACGCAGGTGCAGCAAGAAAGGGAACAGCTCCTATCGGAGGTGTTAGGCGTTGCAGCGGGGCTGGGACAGGTGCCGGTATTGGTGCTCGGTGACCTCAATTGCACAACAGAGTCGAGTCCGCTAGCATGTCGTTCCGGGAGGTGGGTGGACGTGGCAGCTGCGTACGCTGGAGGACGTGGTGAAATACCGCCGAACACATGCTGGGCACCGAACGCGTTAGAAGGGAGTCGGATTGACTTATGCCTCGCAAACTCATGTGCAGCACCGGCCGTTGACACGGTAATGACTGTTGCGAGAGAGAGCAGCAAGTTCCACACGCACTCGCCGCTGTACGTAAATCTCCGCCAGCAGGCATTCCGGGAACAGAGCAGCCGCGCCATACTCCCGGCCGCTTTCCCGCGAGAAAGACCTAAGTTGAAGCAGAACGAGAGAGACGACCTCGAGGCACTGGCCAAGAGAGCAAAGGAAACGCGATGGGGGACACACAGTCTAAAACAGCTATCGCAGTGTGCCGAACAATACTTAGTGAAGTTGCACGGCAAAGATCTAGTATTGCCTACGGGGATGTACACGGGACGAGGAGGACGAGTAGTCACTGACTCCCGGCTGGCTACAAAGTTCCAACCACAGTCGGTAAGAGGAGCGTCCACGAAGCAGACACGTGCACGAGACGAACTGCTGGGGCATCTCCGAACGCTGGTGCAGGTCGGGCACGAGCGCTTAAGGGCGGACGTGCCATACCCGCTCACAAGACGGGAAGAACACGCGAGAGACGCCGCGCGGAGGAGGGTTATCAGGGGCTACATCCCAAAATCCGTTGCAGAAGCTGTGACCTCCAGCGCATTTACCGAGTTACAGACGCTGCAGAGTACATTAGCCGACCTCGAGGGGACTCAAAAGGCGGCGTTCGCCGCACTCAAACGGCACAGGAGATCGCAGTGGGCGCATAAGAAGTTGCTATTTATGAGACGAGAAGACAAAACCCTTACGGCGAATGCGAAGGAGATCGACGGAATGCTGCGCAGCGATGGTGCGTGGGGAGGAATCTTCAATAAATACACGCGACAGGAGGAGCCATGTTGGGAGCGCTTCATGCGAACGTACGAGTCCATACTCCCGGACAGAGTGGAGATGCAGTGCGAGCCGATCACGGTGAAGGACGTGAGGGCAGTGTTGGCAAAGATGAAGAAGTCGGCCTCGGCAGGAATGCATGGGTGGAGGATCCACGAATTGCAACAACTGCCAAACGACATTCTGAATGGGTTTGTGCAGGTACTGAATGACGTGGAGGGGCAAGGCGAGTGGCCGGAGGATCTCATGCATGCACTAATCTCCCTCATTCCGAAACCTGACAGCACGGGTGACCCGCTGTCTCAGCGCCCGATCTCGGTTGCACCGGTGCTATACAGGGTTTGGGCAGCAGTAAGGGCCAAAGAAGCGCAAAAATGGATGGAAGAGCTAGCACCGGAAGGATTGCATGGTTGTCGGCCCGGACACAGCACAGAAGATCTATTCTGGCACCTGGCGGCGGAATTGGAGGAGGCGCGGATTACCGGACGCCCCCTTTTTGGAATAGCCTTCGACTTCAAGAAGTGCTTTGATACAGTGCCAATAGGTGTCACAATGCAGCTAGCAAAAAGGCTGGGCTTCAACGCGATGGTACTTCGAGCATTAGAAGCCGCGTATAAACAGATGCGCCGACATTTCAAGGTGAATGGCACAGTGGGAGAGGGCTTCACCCCTACGAATGGCATCATGCAAGGATGCGCGATAAGTGTAATCCTTATCGGGCTACTCATCAGCGTATGGATGAGGCATGTGAAGCGAGAAGGGGAACCCCGGTCATACGTGGACGACATCACAGCCACCGCCAAAGAAGCCCGCCTTCTTCAGACGATTGCAAATAAGACAATCCGATTCACTGTCCTGACAGGGTTGTCGCTGTGCCCTAAGAAGTGTCACTCATTCGGGACATCAGATGGTTGGCTGATCGAAGTCATGGACTGGCAGGAACACGCAGACGTATTCGAGTCGCAGGAACCCGCGCAGTTTTACAAAAGGGCGGACAGCTTCGATTGCCTTGGCGTGATGCTACACGCGAAGGGGCAGGGGCACAAACTGTCGAGCAGGATCCAGGAGCGCAGGAGAAGCGCCGTACAAAATCTGCAACGCGTAAAGAGACTCCCGGTACCCGCAGCGGCACGAGAGAAGCTGGCATCCATGACGGCTGGTGCAAAGCTTTACTACGGAATTTCAGTGATGCCGTTGGACCGCAAAACAGCATACACCCTACGCCAATTGATCATGTCGGCACTGTGGACCGGCACCAACCGACGTGCGGTGGAAGTGGTCATGCAGGTGCTCCACCACGGACATCGGCTTGACCCGTACACTGCACCAGCGTATCTACGTGTAAAGGCATGGGTCAGGCAGATGCAGAAGTGGCAACACATCAGAACGAGCGCGCAAAGGGCGTGGACGCGCCGTGACGAATTGCCAAAAGGTTCGCCGCACAGCCTGATTCAGGAAGCCCTTAACCAAGCGGGTTGGACGTGGGACAGCCCGATAACCCTCTTGTACGTCAGCGAGAGCGCGCAGCAGACGAGCTTCCACGTGACGAGCGCGACTGAGGTGGAGACCAAAGTCATGCTGCACGACTTGCGCCATGCTCTGCGTGGCCAGCAACTTGCCATCGTGTGCAGAAGGAGGGAGGACATGCGGGGGTGTGCGCATGGAGTGGATGGAAGCGTCACCCGACACCTTCTGCAAACGCCGGATAGTGGCATCACTGGATACCAGCAAGGAATGTTGAGGTCCATTATCGCAGGGGCAGTATCCACGACAGGCCGCACAGGGCAGAGAAGGCCCTGCCCGTATTGTAACGACGAAGAGGGGGAAACGGTGGCGCACCTATGGTGGATGTGTGAGGCATGGAAGGATGTGCGGGAAGAGCACGGCATGGTCACCACAGACAGGACAACGTGGCCAACCTGCCTTAGCATGTGCGGAATAGCGCCTCTCTACAGGCATGGGGTCGATGCGGCAGCGCAGCCGATCCCCCTGGATCATGTACGAGCGTGTGCTTTCGTCGGAAACCTGCAGCGTTTCTTCCTTGCAGTACTGCGTGCTCGTCAAATACGCGACGACAGAGCACAAGAGACGTCACGCCACCACCGCTTAGCCCAATATCCATGGGGATGGACGACACCGTGCCCGAGAAGGATATCCATGCCGACAATCGAAGTGGGGACGGTTTCGCAGCAATGGAAGCAGACTGAGGCGCTCTGGAAGGCGCTACACTGGTGGATCGGCAAGTTGTGCTGGGCACATATCGGATCCGAACACACGGTGACGTTCTTAGAGCTAGCCGTCGACTTTGAGCTCACGACGGGAGAACGGCTGCCGGACGTGTCGGATCGGCGAATCCAGCCACCCACAATGCGGAAGACCAAAACAACGACAGCCCGGGAGATCCTCCCACCAAGCGAAGCGCAGTCGGGCCTGTGTCTGTACTTCGATGGCGGGTCGAGGCAAAACGGCACCGCGTTGGCTGTGGCAGGTGCTGGCGCGGTTGTATACGAAGATGGGAAGAAGATCGCGGAAGTCATCGTCCCCCTAGGCCGAACGACCAACAACGTGGCAGAGTTTAGCGCTCTGGTCGGGGGCTTGCACTTGCTCGGGGAGCAGCCCCCGAGCGTGCAAGGACCCGTAACGGTCCGAGGTGATTCGAAGGTAGTGATCGGCACGATGAAGAAGACAGCGCAGTGCAAGCCGATCCTGCGGCCGTACCTCCTGCAGGCGACGGCGTCCATGGGAGCCCTCGCGCCACGGTTCAAGTTCAACCTGGAGCATGTCGCGCGTGACCGCAACACCGACGCCGACGCGCTGAGCAACGCGGCGATGGACCAGGTGCAAGCGCAGACATCTGGAGAGGTGAGCACCATCATGGCGCAGTACGAAGCGTACAGACGGAGTGCGCTGGCAAAGGCCCGAACCCTGCACACGCTAGCAAACACGGCCGCGCGGATTTACGGCACAGCCTGGCACCCTGGACGCGTTGCGAACGTGACGAGCGCTACGGCCCTGGGCGGTGGGGTAATGCAGGGCGTATCGTGCCGAGCCGTGCTCTCACCGCAGACGGAGGCAGTGCTACGATCGATGAGCCGGGGCGCATCCGACACGGAAGGAACAACCCCGAATCCGTTTGTCAAGGCCCACGAAAGGTGGGCAGCCAGTATCCAACCCGAGCGATACTACGAGGCGACCTGGAAGGAAACAGCAGAGTGGAAGGGGAGAGGACGAGAAGACCCTCCCAGTCAACGATCTCACCCGCCAACGAGACGGAATGTCAATGCGGCCTTAAGATGTACTAAGCATGACGCCCCGCGCTGCACCACATGTACGAGAAGGCGAATACCCCCGGACACCTGCTGTAGACAGCAACATGCAAATCACGAAGAAGGAAACCAATGCCAGTCGAGGCTGCATTTCCGTGTACGTCGCAACCACCGCGAGCGGCCGGCTGGTGCATCAGCAGTAACGTAGGTGCATTGCGCAACTGGGCTAGACTCCGCTCAGGGGTTACCCGTTACTGAGATCACACACACACACACACACACAAGTGGAAGGGAAGAGAGCAGGAGAGGGCATAGCTGTCAGCCACAAGGTAGCCACTAGTGGCTAATTGGGAGCCACAAAGTAGCCACAAACCTTGTGGCTACCTTTGTGGCTAATTATGCAAAATTGTGATACCCAGGAAAACCACGTGAAACTAGTTTTTTCGGCCAGAAAATGCATCTAAAACACAATTTCTGATGATTTTGACAGGTTTTTGGGCCCGAATTTGGGTAAGCTGCTTCGCCCTGGCCTCGTATCCTCAGCCGCGAGTCAGCGGCAACGTTGGCAACTCTATCAGTAACTTCGTACAACACTGCAAGTAATTCAAGGCTTGAAAAGTTCAGAAAACAACAACAAACTGCTGCAATGCTAATGCCATAGTTCTGGTACATTTTGAGTCAGAGAGTGCACCGGAGGAAGACGAACCCGTCGAAAGCGATGTTGATATTTCAGACCGCAGAGTCAGTACGAAGCTGCCAATGCTTCTGTTGCCAAGTTTTGGAGCAGGCAAGGAATCAATTTAGTTCAAAGGGTCGCTTGTCCGCAAACCCGTTTCAGTTGCGGGGTGCATAGTCTCCAACTTTTCCTGCTAAAGGACCCAAACCACGCCGGTGACACCGTACTAGTAACGGCGATGCACTGATATTCTAAGATACCCAAGGTTAAACAGGACAGCAACGACCCAGCAAACGGAGCATTTCACAATTACGACAGCTCTTCTACTCGGTGTGCAAGCTACCCCGTCACCAGCGAGTTTGCTTGCTTGCTTGCAAAGTGCACAGAGCTCGCAAGCAGCAGGCATAGTTACTATGATCGTACAGCAGGAGCACACTGACAGTGTGACTGACTCCCTGTAACAGCTGTCACTGAGTGGCACTGTTACACTTGTTGCAATCAGCGTCCGAAAGAGTTCAAGGAGGAGCCAAATATCCGAGAAAAGTAGCGGGGGCAATCTCTCACACGTCTTGGAAATTCCTCGCAGGCTCCTGTAGCACAGGCCCAGCCAAGGCACAAGGGAAAGTTGAAGTGACTGACTTACGACAATACCAGTCCAGCAGGGCAGCACGGGCCGCAGGCCCGCGGCAGGGAGCTCAAGCTCAGTCACCATCCGCCAGCTCCTGACTATTAGACGGCTGACACGTTTTCTTTGCAGCTTTCTGGCAGCATTCAAATCTGTTTGGCTGCGGCGGTACTTGCCGCTCTCTCCCACTCCTCCTCTGGGGTCATTCAAGAGGCTCGGAGAGCGCCGGTCGCTGGTTGAGAGGCCCTCTCAGAGGGTTTCAGGACAGAAATGGTAAGCGCTTTGCAAGTAGAATGGGTCTGTCACTCTCGCCAACCTGAATTATGCATGATTCTGTGTGCATAATGCCTACTACTACTTTAGTAGCAGTAGCGGTTTAGTAAACCGTTTACCAATGGTACCCCAGGGTGCGCAACCAGGATGCCAAGCCCAGGGTGTAGCAACTAACCCGTATTCTGGCCCAAAACCCTGTCAAAATCGTCAGAAAACGTGTTTCAGATGCATTTTCTGGCCGAAAAAGTTAGTTCCACGCGGTTTTCCGTGATACCAAAATTTTGCATAATTAGCCACAAAGGTAGCCACAAGGTTTGTGGCTACTTTGTGGCTAAATGGGGCCACAATGTGGCAAGTTGTCCAGGCAACCTTGTGGCTGACAGCTATGGAGAGGGGCGCAAGCAGCCAGCGATCCCGACCAACAGCAAGGCAAGCGAGGAATGCGACGGCACGATGCGCGAAGCATGATGAACCCCGCTGCACCGCGTGTAAAAAGAGGCGATTGCCCCCAGATACGTGCTGTGACCAGCAGCACATGGGACATGGAGCAGGGAGCCTTAACCAAACGAGGCTGCAGTTTAGATCAGAGTGTGGCCACCACGAGCAGCCAGCAGGACCATCAGCTGTGACGTGAGGATGTTGACAACGTGGGCTATACTCCGCTTCAGGGGTTACCCGAAATTGAATTCCAACACACACACACATCACGAGCGGGCGGCAGGAGCCTCGGCAGTAACCTAGAAAGGGCGGAAAAATGGGCTGTATTCCGTGCAGGGATTACCCACAACTGAGATTTAACACACACACACGCACACACACACACACTGGGCTATACTCCGCGTCTGGTGTTACCCATCATTGAATTCCACACACACACACACTGGGCTACACTCCGCGTCCGGAGTTATCATTGAGTTTCACACACACACACACACACACACACACATACACGTAGGTGATCCGGCCGGACGACGTACAAAGCATTGTGTGCGACCTGTTCATCCTGATCGCGGTGCTCTTCTTCTTCGGGCGGGTCCTCTACGAGGACGTCAGGGGGAGCACCGTCGCGGGCGACTGGACGCCGGCGAAGGTAGGGTTCGGGTCGGTGTACATCCTGGACGTCGTGCGCGGCAGCTTCACGACGATCACCAGCAAGGACCGCGACACGCTGCCGGTCGACAACCGGAAGATCGTCCGGAAGGCCTACTTTCGGTCGAAGCGGTTCATCATCGACGCGGTGAGCGCGATCCCGCTCGACTGCATCTTCCTGGCCGTCAACCAGGACATCGCCGTGCAGGTCTGCCAGCACCTCCGGCTCGTCAAGGTGCTCGCCGTTCCCTTCCTCTTCCGCCTGTCGCCCCGCGACAACCTCTCTCCCTTCTACACGCGCTTCTACTTCAGCTTCGTCCCCCTCTGCCACCTCTGCTTCTGGGCCTGCACGGTTGTCCACGGGCTGTCGTGCGTTTGGATGGCGATCGCGTCGCCCAGACCGCCAAGTGATTCGGCGACGGAGGCTGAGCCCGTGCAGTACGTCGACGCCGTGTACTTCGTCGTGTATACCTTGACGACCACTGGGTATGGTGACGTTGACGTGAGCACGGACGCCGAGAAGCTGTTCGCGATTGCGCTGTTCTGCTGCGCGTCAGTGGTCACGGGCCTCGTCGTGGGGAAGCTGGTGCAGTTCTCGCAGCAGGCCGACCTGCGGACGGACTCGTACCGGACGATGCTCGAGACGCTCGCCGCACTTGACCACCTGACGATCCCCCCAGGCTTCAAAGAAGAGGTCCTCGCGTTCCAGCTCCACCGCCTGAAGCATTCCAACTCCCTGTTCAACGACGCGATGACGGGGCTGCCGAAGGTGATGCAGGACCGGATGGCGCTGTACGCGCGGATGAAGATCGTGCGGCAGGTGCCCATCTTCTCGTCCGCGCACGAAATCTGCGTCGCGAAGCTCGCGCAGTCGCTGGTGAACGTGTTCGTCCCGCCGGAGGAGTACATCGTCATCGCGGGGGAGGAAGGCGAGGAGATGTTCTTCCTGTTCCACGGCATGTGCGCCGTGTGGCTGGCCTCGGGCAAGTGGGTCGCGACCATCAAGCGCGGCGGCATCTTCGGCGAGGCCGCCCTCCTGCAGGCCACCCGCCGAACCGCCAGCATCAAGTCGCTGACGTACTGCCAGCTCTTCCGCCTGGACAAGGTGTGTGCCGTTTACGCTCACACATCCAGATTCCCGCCAGGAGGCTGCGGTTCGAGACTAAAGGAAACCTTACTGTTTTGTGTTAACAGTGCATTGTTGGTACTAAAAATTAGTAGTTGGCAACGTACTACATGAAACTTACCAAAGCAGGTGAGTTCCGCTAGTGCACACAAACAAAAGGAAAGGAAATGCTCTACGAAGCTGCCAGACATAGAACCGATGTGTTGAACGGACACGTGAGGTCATGCGGGTCTACACTCAAACCCAACAGGTCAAAAGTCCAGAGTGAAGACAAACAACGCGACGGTGGTCTCAGCAAAAAACAAACAATCTTCTCAGAGTCACCTTGGTGGTACCGGTACCACTTGGGGCCAATAAGCGGTCCTGTGCGTTCTCCAACCGTATTCCCATCCATCTTCTCATCAGACGAGGAAGGGGCACTGGTATACTCACGCATCTCACCCAAACTGACAGGACGCCTTTACGGGCATCTGCGAAGAGTTCCCAGTGCTCTACGACAGCATCGCATCTCTCTCGCGCGCCCTGCAGAAGAAAGTGTATGGTCTTCCTACGATTTTTCTGTATCGAGCCGGAAAGACCATCAGGTCGCCAGACATCCCGAGCAGACGATGCTACACGTTTGTGGTGTGGTGCGGTGGAGTCCTACCCTCAGAAGCTTCAGAAACCTCCGCCTGGCGACAAATTGCTCGTGCCACCCACGAGCGAGCTCAAATTTGCGACCCCGGTGGACGACTGCCACGTGACGGGTTTGCGCCAGTACACAGGAGAGAGCTTGCCACATCCTCGGGCGAGATGTGCCGCCCCGGATGGCCTCCCGCGCTCTTTCCGCCTTATCCACTCTTCTCTCGTAGAGGACTCCCAGGACCCAAAAGCAGTGTGTCGAAAACTCGTCGTGTCGAAAATGCGTCAAATCAGCGAACTCCTCATATCCACTCGCCAAAAGCGAGGTGGTTGGAGGGGGGGGAATCAAAAAACTGACAAACGCAAGCCCCCACCGTTTGTATAATATTGTGGATTCCTACCCCCCCCCCCCCCCCCGTGCATAAGATGGATAGCCAAACCCCCTTGATTAAGATGGATAACGGGCGAGAATGCCAATCCATCTTAAACACGGGGGTGAGGTCCCCCTGTGCAAAGTGACTACACTGTAGTAGTACAGGGCCCCCGTGTTTAAGATGGATACCCCCCTTGATTAAGATGGATACTGCCAAACCCGAGCATTTCATCCATCTCATGCACGGGGGAGGGTAGGTAGTTGCAAAAGACGTGTTCTTTACTTCTCACGCGGCTCGCACACCTGCACAGGTCGATCCGGCCGGTGGGACCTACAAAGGAAGCGGCGCCCGACGCGAGCGAGGACGAAATGCACTCGGCGGTGCTGGCGTCGGCGCCGCAGCAGAGCGAGGGCGTGGCCCACACGACGCCGCCGCCCCGCTGCTACAGCTTCCCCGTGACGACGCCGCTGACGACGAAGAGCGTCTGGAACAGCGACAAGGCCGGCACGCCGCGCAACGACCCCGGCGACGCGCCCTTCGGGGAAAACGTGTCGGCCAACGGCGACGACGACGACGAGGAGGAACACGCCCGGAAGCCGTCCGTCGACTCGACGAACACCTCGCTCACCTCCGGCGGCACGTCGCCCTCCAGCCGTCGGCGACGCGCCCACCTCGCAAGCCGGAAAGGAGAAGATGCGGGCTCCCCGCTGGCTTACCAGTATGCACCTACTACCATGTGTCCTACTACCAGGTTCCAAGAGTTTTTTTCACGCAGAAAGCGCACACAAAGTACGAAAAGGAATGAAAACACACTGCCCAGGCCCTGCTCTAACAGCACGAAAGGGAACCCCCCCCTCAACTTTCTATTTTCTATTTTGCATCCCTTTCCTAGACGACATCTTCCTCGAAGAAGACTTGATGCTAGCATCAACCATGCATGAGAGGCAGGGCTCTGCCTAAACATTAAACTAAGATTTTCCCCCCAAGTAGTGCCCCGTGGCGGTTGGTTACGAGCCACAACACTTCAAACCACGGAGTCCTGGACTCCTTTCCCACACTTCTTCTCTGCGAAGCAGACGCACAAAGGGACGGTGCCACGGCATGATTCAGCAGCACACATGAGAGGCAAGCGCCTGAACACGAAACTAAGATTCCCCCTCCCCCCCCGCCTCACAAGTCAAACGGGGACTTCAAAAACTACAAGAAACAGTTTAGAAAGCCAGGCGTTCGGGTGGACTCCCCGTCTGAGGAATGGGCCAGAGGGCCACTACCAACTCCTTGTCCACAGGAGTAAACAGCAGGAACGAGGAACCCCTGTACGTAGGAGCACGTTCCGCAGAGAAGTAGCTTCATATACCCGATGTCGACCCCATACGACATCCAAAAAAAAAAAACTATAGTTATAGCCAGCGGCCAGGTGTCGTGGGTGGGCAGCGGTAGTGGGTGGTCATGTGGTGGGAGGTTGTGCAGTGGGTCAGTGGTGGTGGTGGGTATGTAGTGGGCAGTGAGTGGGTGGATGATGCTACAGTACGGTTACTGCACCTTTGGATCATCGTTCTAGCAATGTACACCCTCAAATTTGGAACCTGCTGCACTGGCCCATTAGCTTGGCAAAAATTTCCGCGCCTGCGGCGCTGGCATTTTTGGCTTGTGTATTGTTTCATGTCTTGTTTTTTGCCAAGAAGACCGCAGTTGTCCGCCCTGCTCTCTGTGGTGGGCAGTAGTGACAACCACAAAGAGGAGCACCCTGTCGCGTACATGAACGTGCACTTGACTCGCATCAACTTTGCCGCAGTCCCTGTGACTACAAAGCGGCTATTCTTGCTGTTTGGATACCTGCAGTGCTGACCCATCAGCTTGAAAAAATTTCCGCGCCTGCGGCGCTGGTATTAGCTTACGTAATGTTACATGTCGTCTTGCCAAGAAGACCAGCCCTGCTGTCGCAGATAACCGCCAGGCGACACTTGCCGTCTTCGCATGGCTTTCTTGCTTCCCGAAGGACAGTCTCTGTGGGGGACAGTAGTGACAACTACAAAGCGGCTAGCAATTCTTGCTGTGTGGCGCTACCTTCGATGAGCAAAACTCACTTGCACGTGCCGCATTTCGTCCGAACACCCCACACCCTCAACACAGTGTCGGTCTGAGCTCCACACGCACCAAGGACCCTGAAAAGTGCTCTGTACAACATTTGGTAGGATTTTACGTGGGGCTCAGAGCTCGAACTACTTCCCTGACGTTTCGACGTAACAAAAAAAAAAAAAAAGCCTGGCGACGATCACGGGCATCGAGACGGACGCATCCGCCTGGGCCCTGGCTTCCCTTCCCGTCAGGCTGGGCGGCCTGGGCCTGCACTCCTGTGCAGACACAGCGGCGATCGCGCACATCGCGGCCACCTTTGACGGCGAGGCTTGCCTGTCGTCCCTGGTGACCCCCTACGTCCTGCCGCACGCCATGCTTCTCGACGAGGACGACACCTTTCTAGCGTCCCTTGAAGACCCACGCCTTGCACCCTTTGATTCCGTCCTGGAGAAGATTCAGGACGTTCTGCAGGCACGGGATAACTACGGGGGGCGTGGACAGAAAGTGTGGTCCGCGACGGCTCACGACGAGCGGCGCAAGGCCCTCATTGACGCGATGACCGAGGAGCTGGGCCGGTCGGGCCAGCTCCAAGGGTCGGCGCTGGCCCTGAAGCAGGTCCAAATCCGGGCGCGGATCCAAAGCTGCTCCGGCCAACATGCGTCCGCGTGGCTTTACGGCAACGCTGAAGCAGACCCCAGGCTGTGGCTATCCCCCGCGGAGCTCGCGGTGGCCATCCGGCTTCGGCTCGGGCTGCCCATCGCCCCCACGTCGAGCATCTGTCGCCTCTGCGGGACAGGCTCGGCAGACGTTGACGGAGTGCACGCGCGTAGTTGCTTCTCCGGCGGCCGCCGGACGAGAATGCACAATGCACTCCGCGACGTCATCGCTGACTTCGCCCGCCGCGGGCTGCTGGCCCCGGCGGTCGAACACGGAGCGGAAGCGCCCGGACATCAGCTATGTCCGGGACGGCACCACCGTTGTGTTAGATGTCGCCGTCACCTTCCCCCTGCAGCCATCGAATCCCCAGTACGCTAAAAGGGCAGCGGAGAAGCCAGGGGGGGCGGCGACAGCCTACGCAACAGCTGTCAAAGAAGGGAAGTACCGCGGCATCATCGACAACGAGCCAAACCCCCGGGAATGGCTCGCTGTCCCGCTAGTCGTGGACACCTTCGGAGCGTGGTGTCCTGGAGCACTCACGGAGTTGCGGCAAATAGCCCGCAAAAGCGCCCTCCGTGAAGACCGGACCGCTTCGGCCGCCTGCCAGGACTTCTTCCACCAATTGAGCTTTCAGGTAGCCCAAGGGATGGCAAGAATAGTCATTTCATCTGGCGGGGCGCGACCGGACGAAGCGGTCCACCCTGTTGCAGGGGGTAGTGTCACTGCATCGCGGGTTTTTTTACCTGGTCGGACCTGCTCGCTAGCAGGCCAGCCCAGGTCGCAGTGAGACTGGCGTTCACTGTGTGCTGAAGAAGCATTTTTTGGACTACCGCTCCGGAAGCAACCGGATACCGGCAGCCCCGCTGTATCAACATGGCTTGTACAGTGTCCCGCGCTCCAAAAAAAAAAGGTCGAAAACCACCAATCTGGATACACAAAATCACCCCCGTTCACGAGCGAACTCCTTGCTGACGAACTTGCCGGGCGTTGGGTGATGAGTTCCGGGAGCTTTGATTCCTTGGAGGTAGGCTGGAAGGTTCTGTAACCCGGGACCGCAAAACGGTCTACTAGGTGGACCATGGTCTTTGTAAGGGCTGCCTTGATGTTACTTTGATCAAACTCACCTCCACAGGCACCACCGGGGGTCGCGGTGTAGCATGTTCGGTCAGCGACCGCGCCGGCGGAGTGCGACGCGGCAAAGCCGGCAGCTGAACGAAGCTTTCTTCATTTCACCGAAGGAATACACCGAGTTGATGCAAAAGGTGGCAGCGATGGCGTCGTTGGTGTGCAGCACCTTTTTTTTTGTATAAGCACCTGCTTTGTAGGAAATACTTGAGGAGGCTGCCAGCTGCAAAAGATCAAAGGAGGTAAATGTGTTGTAGCCCACACGAAACACTGAGTTCAGTGGCGGGCGTAAGCGTTCAACAAACATAAGCAATGTGTGAGGAAACTGAACCGCCCAAATAGGACCTTCTGATCATGATCGTTTGCCAATTTGCCACCTGAAACCACGTCCAGGATTTTGGGCTCAGGGTAGCGCGAAAGACGCGGGTTGGGTGCCCAAGCACTACGATCAAGAGATCCCCTTACAGCCACGGTAGTCCACTACACTATCGTCAAAAGCTGATAGGGCAGAAGCTCTTGCGGGCTTGCACCGACTTGAAGTCGTGTGCTATCACTCGATTGACTTGTTTCATCCACACACCGCTGCTATTGCTAGCGTTGGTTCTTATCTCGGTCGAGTGTATCCACCTCGACCCCGCCACCTCAGGTTTCGAAAGCGGCGCCTTCGACGCCGGCGCAGTCTCCGACGTCAGAGACGCGAACGCGGAGCGGAGTGAACTTGTCGAGCGTGATCTCGAAAAGCAGAAACGGCCCCCCCTGTAGCGGGTAGCGCCGTGCAGCCGGGTACCCGCTAGTTCTTTTATTCCCCCGCCCAGGGTTCCCTTTCGGGTGCAAAACATGCGTCGGCTCGAAAAGAAGAAAATGGCCGCACCTGGTCCGGAAGGAACGTGACAAGGCTTGAGTCGGAGGCAGCACAGTGCCCCAACCGTCCGCTGTCGGCTGACCGTCTCGACGAGCTTGTGTTCAGCGCGAGCACCAAGCTCCAAGGTGCGCCACGCCTTGATGCTCTAGTTCAGAACCGAAGGGAGAGGTTCTCAGTCCCGCGCTCAAAAACAAAGGTTTGCGCACTGTAGCGCCTGCCGGCATGAAACCCGGCGCCCAACGACCGCTTTTTTCCCCCGATTGAAAACAGATTCCTCGACCAACAATTTACAAATGCTTTGCTCATGTCGATGCAAGCACGTATGATCGTGCCTTATATCACTGCCTTATGTTGAAGCAGCGCACTGAATGTAGCGCGAGATTCCTCGACATTTACTAGCAAATGCTTTGCGCATGTCAATTCAAGCACGAGTTGCGAATGGACATTTACTAGCAAATGCTTTGCGCATGTCAATTCAAGCACGAGTTGCGAATGATGGTAGTCATATCACCGCCTTACGTTGAAGCAGCTCACTGAATGTGTAGTGTCAGATTCCTCGACATTTACTGCTCATGTCAATTCGAGCACGAGTTGGCTCACGCCGACACCTCCCCCGAGGGGAAAAAGGGGGCTTCCAAAACCTTGCTGCGCTGGGGGATGTCTTTCCTGACCGCCGATACAACACCAACATGCACGGCGAAGCTGGCAGGATGCCCGTGCCGCGTCGTCACCGGGTTTTCTCCCGGATTGATCCTAAAAGGGAAAAGCAAGAATCGGCATGTTTGTACTTTACGCTGTGGAAAAACGGAAAGCCAAACTTTCGGACCTGACTCTCAACTCACCAACTCCTGGATCGCAGTATTGATCACAATACTGGTTTAGCATCTTCGGATGGGGCCATCATGGGCTGATTCCCCGAATAAGTTAGAATGACAACCTCTTCGATCGTACCGTGTCGTGCTGCAGGCGCTTGCACTCAACACCCGTCTCGACGCAGGTTGCCCCGCGGTCGGGGCTCGCCCTGATGAATGAAGTCTCGCCCAGCCGTTAACACCCACCCCAAACAAGGCAAAGGAAGATTGCACGACCACCATGCGGGATCGATGGTAATCGGAACTATTCATCCGTTGGACGGCGACGGTGTGAGTCCCGTGCTTTTCGAGCACCTCGCGAAGGAGAACAAGCGGCTGAGCAGCGCTCGGATATGCATTCCTTCGACAGTGCTCTTCGAGCAAGGCTTCGCGAAGGCGTGGTACTACAGCGAGAAGGTGACCAGAGTCGAGAATGGGAAGAAGCAGAGGATCATCGAGGTGAAGAAGCGCGTGGGGAAGGAGTGCGACCTCGAGTCGATCCAGGCCACGATGCTCAAAGACACGAAGCCGGGGGACGTGTGCGCGGTGTTCCTCTCCGTCTCGCCGATGAAGGGCAACACGGTTGACAGCACCATGCTGACCTACCTCACGACCGCTACGATCAAGCAGTTCTTGACCTCGCAGGTGCAGAAACCGAAGGGCCTGCTCCAGAAGTTCGTGAGCCCCGAAGGGAACAACAACGTCGTGACCCTCGCCACGTGGAGCCCGAACCTGCTGGTCACGGAGGCCCGGCGCAACCGACACTCCCTCGGCGACCGGCACGTCGAACTGTCGCGGCGGGTCGCCACGTTTGAAACGTCGTCCGACCTGTGCACGCCTGTCGTTGTGGGGCGGGGCGTCGTCAACCAGATCAAGGCGCAGTGCCAGAACCTGGTGGACCACTTCTTCTCCACCGAGCACCTGGCCATCGCGCGGATGGTGCTGTACTTCAAGGTCGACCACGCCAACTGCCTGCGGCTCCTCTTCAGCAGCTCGATCCGCATCGTCGAGCCGAAGCGCGAGAAGAAGGCGCCGATGCCGCCCGTCAACCTGTCCGTCAACCTCATCGCCAACCGGAGCACTGGAGGCGGCGGCGGGCCGCTCGCCGCGCACGCCCTCAGCCGCGGGCCCGGCGACCCGGCCGCCGCCTGCGCCGGCAGCGAGGACCGCGACCTCCGCCGCGCCCACGCCAAGACCAGGCAGCTGCTCAACTGCGCGCTGCTCCCGGGCGACGACGACGGGCGCCGCGCTGCGCCGCAGCTGCAGCTGCAGCAGCAGCAGCAGTTGCAGCAGGGGCGGAGGCCGCTGCCGTTGCCCGCGCGAACCAAGACCACCGCCGCGGCCGCCGCGGCGGCGGTGCTGCAGGGGCACCCCCCGCCGGCCGCGGGCCAGCAGCAACACACGCAGCAGCAGCAGCAGCAGCAGCAACACACTCAACCTCAACAGCAGCAGCAGTACAGTCAGCAGCAGCAGCAACGCACTCAACCTCAACAGCAGCAGCAGTACAGTCAGCAGCAGCAGCAACGCACTCAACCTCAACAGCAGCAGCAGCAGAACAGTCAGCAGCAGCAGCAACGCACTCAACCTCAACAGCAGCAGCAGCAGCAACACACTCAACAGCAGCAGCAGTACAGTCAGCAGCAATACACCACACAACAGCAGCAGCAGCATCAGTCGCAGCAACACGCTGAGCAGTTGCAGCAGCAGCGGCAGCCTCGCAGCAGCAGCAAGCCACCGCCGCCACTCGCGCGGCCCCCCGACGCTCGGTCCCCCACCGTCGACGCACCCGCCGCCGCCTCGTTCGAGCGCGCCGCCGGCTCGTCGCTGCACCACCCGGCCCCGGCGTCACCGCCGTGCACCCCCGCCGACTGCCCGGCACCCGACAACAACAACAACAACAACAACAGCAACATCAATCCATACACGCCCACCCTCGGCAGCAACAGCGCCAATACCAACATCAATTCATACACGATGACCACCCCCGGCGGCTACAGCATTGACAACATCAATAGCAACAACAATCCATACACGATGACCACCCCTGGCGGCTCCAGCAATGACAACATCAACAACAACAATAATCCATACACGCCGACCCTCGGCGGCAACAGCACCAATACCAACAACAATCCGTACACGACCGCCCCCGGCGGCTACAGCAGCAACATCATCAGTACCAACAACAATCCATACGCGCCCACCTCCGGCGGAACCAGCAACAGCAACATCAACAACTACGTCAATGCCAGCTACCCGGTGAGCCCCCCTCCGCCGGTGGGCGTGAGGTACAAGATAGGGGCAAGCACAGCGTCCGTGGTGGTCAACCCGGACCGGAAGGTTGGTACACGGGCTGTCGGCTGGGACCGGCTGATGGCCGGGGGTGCCGCGGCCGACGGCGAGGCCGCGGCGGCGGCGGAGGAGATGCGGAAAAAGAAGCGGAGGTTCCTCGCGCAGCACCGGCTGGACCACCTGCCCAGCCACGCGCCGCGCCCGTACGACGAGTCGCTGCTGCTGACCCACCCGATGTTCTTCCGCCAGCTCCCGCCGCCGCCGCCGGACCCGGTCGTCGACGTCCGCGTCGACTACAACCGCGCGCACGCCTTGACGTACCCGCTGGCGGGCGCCGCCCCGCGGGCTGCCCCCGCCGCCCACAGCCCGGCGGACCACCACAGAGACCTCCGTCGGGGCGTCAGCGCCGAGGGCAGGAGCGCCCGCGTTCGGAAGGAGCCCAGCGCCGCCTCCCCGTCAAAACATGTATGCACGCGGGAGAGACTCCCTTTTCTGTCTCAAACACATTTACTAGGGGGGGCCAATTACAATTGAGTTCAATTGTAATATAACGATACACGGCGTGGAATTGGGGGGTCTCAGACCCCCCCCCCAAAAAACACTAGTGTATTACAATTGAAGTGCAGCTTGCCTGTTAGAAACACGTTGTTGTCGGGACTAAATGGCAGTACAATGCAACTCCGAGCAAAAACTGAAGGGAAAACCTTCACGCAACAAGCGAAAGGTTCGAGCCCGCAGTTCGGCCTCCGAGCCCTGATTTCTCGTGCACCGGGTCGGAAATACCGCATGCCGTGGGTGTTTCCACCAACACCTGGCAAGACTCCTGCCAAGACTCTTGGCAAGAGAGTACCCAAACTTGGCCTAAGGTTCACTTTCTGGGGCGGTTGCTCAAAATCAGAGTTTCCAACAGCATGGCGACCGCAGTCCGACGAACTTACTGCTTTCTCTTTTTGACAGAGAGCGCTGGCGGCAGACGGGCACCACCGATAAATCTGGGGATAACAAGATGTCCCATCCGATGGGCCATCGCCCCCATGCCGGGCCACGGTCACGATTGGCAGTGTCTCCGGCTGGCTCCGAAGCTCAACTCCGGAGCTGGCTCAGCAGCTCCGGAGCCACCGCCACACTGCGATTGCCGGCCCATTGCCATGTTTGTGCTTCATGATCCGCGCACAGCCAGCTCCAAGACTTTGGCAGCGGCATCAGCGACATCATCATGATCATGCTCAAAACCTTAGGAAGTCCCGGGTTCGGAATGCACGCCAAAACCTCGTTTTAAGATTTCTTCTCCGCTTTGGAGGTCCAACATGACTTTTCCAAAAAAAAGCCGAAACGAGAACGGCCCTGAAACCGCCTTACTGGCTGGCTCACGCTCAACGGCAGTGCGAAAGTGTCAGCCGTACAGTAACAATTCAATTGTATTATACGGTTGGGATGCGCCGATTCCCCGAGAAAAAAGTTCAATTGTATTATACGGTTCAATAGTAATTAGCCCCCCCCAGTAACTAAGATTTCCCCTGAAGCCGTTACAAAAAGCAGGGTGTCCTACTCCCTTTTCTGTCTCAAACACATTTAACTAAGATTTTCCTGAAAACGTTACAAAAAGCAGACCGAGGTTTCACGCCTATTTACGGGCTCCCTTTTCTATTTAGCGTCTTCTTCGACGAGACGTGATGGCTCGAGGGCTGCGGCTGGGGGCGAGGGGCGAGGAGATCGGAAGAAGAAGCGGTGGTTCCTCGCGCAGCACCGGCTGGACCACCTGCCCAGCGGCTGCGCCCGAACGACGAGTCGCTGCTGCTGACCCACCCGATGTTCTTCCGCCAGCTCCCGCCGGACCCGGTCGTCCGCGTCGACTGCAACCGCGCGCACGCCTTGACGTACCCGCTGGCCGCGGGCTGCCCCCGCCGCCCACAGCCCGGCGGACCACCACAGAGACCTCCGTCGGGGCGTCAGCGCCGAGGGCAGGAGCACCCGCGTTCGGAAGGAGCCCAGCGCCGTCTCCCCGTCAAAACATGTATGCACGCGGGAGAGACTCCCTTTTCTGTCTCAAACACATTTAACTAAGATTTCCCCTGAAGCCGTTACAAAAAGCAGGGTGTCCTACTCCCTTTTCTGTCTCAAACACATTTAACTAAGATTTCCTGAAAACGTTACAAAAAGCAGACCGAGGTTTCACGCCTATTTACGGGCTCCCTTTTCTATTTAGCGTCTTCTTCGACGAGACGTGATGGCTCGGCGGCTGGGGGCGAGGGGCGAGGAGATCGGAAGAAGAAGTGGTGGTTCCTCGCGCAGCACCGGCTGGACCACCTGCCCAGCGGCTGCGCCCGAACGACGAGTCGCTGCTGCTGACCCACCCGATGTTCTTCCGCCAGCTCCCGCCGGACCCGGTCGTCCGCGTCGACTGCAACCGCGCGCACGCCTTGACGTACCCGCTGGCCGCGGGCTGCCCCCGCCGCCCACAGCCCGGCGGACCACCACAGAGACCACCCCAGGGACCTCCGCCGGGGCGTCAGCGCCGAGGGCAGGAGCACCCGCGTTCGGACGGAGCCCAGCGCCGCCTCCCCGTCAAAACATGTATGCACGCGGGAGAGATTTGCCCTACTCTAGGAAGTCCTATCCCCTACCTTTTTTTCTGGTTCAAACACATTTGGCTGAGTCTTGCTGGTTCGTCCGGGCTGGTCGCTTCGCGCTTCTCTTCGTTTTGTATCACCTGTCTCCACTCCCATCTGCACGGGCTTCTTCCGTTTGCCACCTGCAACGCAGGCCGCTTCACTGTTCGCCTGCGCATGGACTGCGGTGGCTTCTTCTCAGCGCTTGCCGCTTCTCGAACCGACCTTCCCTTTCCCTGCCTGTCGCCTCTATGGTCCGTCGGCCGCCTCCGTTCGGGCGTCTTGCTGTGACATCTCGATCTCCTCGTCTTCCTTTCTTCGTTGCTTTGCGCTCCGTGTTGCTCGCGTCGCTTGCGGCGCGGGCCCTTTCAGTGCCGGTCGCCCTCGTGTGCGCTGCTCTCCCTTCGCTGTATCCTGGTTCGCGCCTCGTGACACTTGCCCTGAGTGCTGATTCTCTTCGAGCTCTTGTCCTGACTCTCGATTGTTCCGCATAGGTGAACCACTTCTGGGCCCGTCACCCCCCATTCTTCGTCCGATACGTACCACTTTTCGACATCGAATTTTCCTCCCGTCCCCTTCTGCGCTTTGCTTGTAGTACAAGTTGTACCTTTCCGTGTTCTGCCTTCGTGTATTCTCCTGCCGACACCTCGAGCCCTCGCAGCGCTTGCAGGGTATCGCTGCCCAAGCGGCCGCCCGCGCTGAATCCGCCGTGGATCGGCGGGGGGCAGGTCGGACCCGTTGCCGCGAGGAAACTCCGTCCCGGGCCCGTGGAGTCGGTGGACGGGCCGCCGACTTCAAGCGCCTGGTGCAAGAGCCACAGTGCGCCAAGAAGCGTCGAAAGACACCACTCCGATGCCACTCGGTTGGCACCAGGTCGGCAACACAGCAAAGGTGCCCACCGATATTCTGACTCTTTTACGAACGCGCTGCGTAAAATGAACAGTATCTCCGAAAGTCAGCGAATGTTCGGTGCACAATACAGCATATTCCCATCTGCGAAAGTCAGCGAATGTTCACCACCCAATACAGCAGAGGCCTGCCCACGTAGCAGCGATGCCGGTGCGCAGCGGAGATCCCGGCGCCGGACCCGGGCACGGTACCCTGCCCAAGCGGCCGCCCGCGCTGAACCCGCAGCGGATCGGCGGCGGCCGGTCGGACCCGTTGCCGCAAGGGTACCCTGTGGACGGGGAGCAGGCGCGCCAGCTCGACCCGCCGCCCCTCGACGGCGCCCGGCTGAGGCGCGACCCGGCGGCCGCGGCCGCCGCGCCGTCCGCCGGCGCCGCGCCGCGGAAGGAAGCGTCGCCGAAGTCTCTGCAAGCGGGCGCTGAGGACGACTGCCCGGCCAGTCCCAAGGACACCGATGGTCACGGTATGGGTTCGTTCCCTTTCTTTTTTTAGCACCAACAATCTTGCGGGTTGCCCTTGTATTGTGCAGGCTAAATAGGCAGCGTGTTTTGGTGGTTGATCAGAATTCCTCACCTGAAAATCCACAGGGTAAATACCAGTGGGAAAAACGATCAACCGGCACGCACAAACAAAACGAAACGCCTGTCTTTTTGTGTCTCAAAGCACGCAACCGGTCGAAAGGCCCGGCACCTCCTGCGGGATCGTAGGAAGGCGAACGGATTGATAACAGAACCACCACTCAACGGACAGCAACCAGAAAGATCGTCGGGAACACAAAATGGCCTGCGGAAAAAGGAAACCCCCCACCCAAGAAAAGGACGGCAACGACCAGAAAAAAAATTGAGAAACCCGTCGGCATCACGGAAAAGCGCCCGCCACACACGAACACAGGAACGCCGCGCGAAGCCGACGACGACCCGGAGTGCGCGCTGGTCCCCCGGCCGCTGCGCGGGCCGCTCGCGGCGCTGCTCGCCGAGGTCGGCTCGTTCTTCGACGAGCTCGTGTACACGATCTACTCGTTCTTCGTCTCCGCGAGCGTGCTGCCGCCGGCGAACGCGGCGTGCATCGGGCTGCACCGGCGCGACTTCTACGCCGAGGCGCCGGACCAGCTGCCGGTCCTGTCCCTCGACGTCATCGCGACCGTCCTCCGCAGGCTGCAAGGCACCGTGCTACCCGTGGTCGAGTACTGCCTGCGCGACCAGCCGGTAGACGCGCCGGTGAAGCCGGCGATGCTGCTGCAGGGGGGTGACGCTGCTGCGGGGGGCGAGCAGGCATCGGACGCGCTGCCGTGGCCGGTGCACATCTCGAAGCACGTCGGGCTCGCCAAGAGGCGGAAGCCGCCGACGGCCCGCGAGATGGAGGTCAAGGAGGTGCGGTTCGTCAAGGAGGCAGCCGCCTACCGGGACGAGGTCAACCAGACTGTCGCGAAGCAGCGCCGCCGCCTCCTCGCCCTCTGCACGACGCCCGCCCTGCAGCAGTGGTACTCCGGCGGCGTGACGGAGCCGGGCTGGGTCGACGAAACCACGTTTTCGCCGGACGTGAGGTGCCTCGTCATCCCGATGCGGGAATCGACGATGAAGCTGACCAGGCTCGGGCTGGCGGGGACCCTCGACGCGTGCCGCCCGTACCTGCGCGACGTGGCCGCCGGGTACCTCATCCAGAAGGACGCCGGCGGCACCGGCGCGCCGAAGGAAGACGCTGACGCCGGAGGCACGCCGCGCCGCCCCGCCGCCGCCGCGAAGTCCGGAGATGCGCACACACAGGCGCCGCCGGGCAAGCCCTTCCATCAGGCCAAGGCAGCCGCCAGCGACTCCCCCCGCCACGCCGGCAGCCAGGCCCAGGACCCGCGGGGTGCAGCGCCGGTTGACCCGTCGGCCAGCGGCAGCAGCGGCGGCCCGGACCTGGCCGCCGCGCCCGCGTCGCTGCCGCCGTCGCCGCACCGGTCGACGCCGCGCTCGGCGTGCAAGCCGGCGGCGGCGCCCGTCGCGGCGGCGGCGGCGGCGGCGGCGGCGGCGGACTGCGCGGCGATCTGCGTCCGCTGCCAGTCGTGCCGCCTGTGCTGCCTGTGCAGGCTCCGGGCGCTCCCTCGGCGGGCGCCCGCTTGAAAGGGCCCCCCCGACCCCGGCGTGGCCCGCCGTGGGCTGGCTGGCTGCCGGCCTGGGCCGCCGGCGCCACTCACTGTGTGACTCAGGCCCGCGACCGCTGCTGTCGTGCCGCCACTGCCGCTCCGGCCCTGGCGCACCGAGTGACGACACAGACGAGTCCTTGTTTTCCTGTACACCCTCCCTCGAACCTCTCTCAGCCTTGCTGGCCGAGGGCCGTTGATTGCCATTTCCATGACCAATACCGCGGCTCGTTTGTTTGTAGGTATTTAGCCATACTTCAACGTTCTTTCGCTTTCGTCGCATACTGCAAGGAAACGTTCACAGAATCGACGTTTCTTCAAATTGGAAGAAGTTCAATCGTGACGGATGAGTTGAACTTCTTCGCCGCATACTCGGCGCACATGATTTGGACAAATTTGGAACCCAGGATTTGGAACCAAGAGTTTGAGCCAAGAATTTGGAACCAAGGATTTGGAACCAAGGATTTGGAACCAAAGAATTTGGAACCAAGAATTTGGAACCAAGAATTTGGAACCAAGAATTTGGAACCAAGAATTTGGAACCAAGAATTTGGAACCAAGAATTTGGAACCAAGAATTTGGAACCAAGAATTTGGAACCAAGAATTTGGAACCAAGAATTTGGAACCAAGAATTTGGAACCAAGAATTTGGAACCAAGAATTTGGAACCAAGAATTTGGAACCAAGAATTTGGAACCAAGAATTTGGAACCAAGAATTTGGAACCAAGAATTTGGAACCAAGAATTTGGAACCAAGAATTTGGAACCAAGAATTTGGAACCAAGAATTTGGAACCAAGAATTTGGAACCAAGAATTTGGAACCAAGAATTTGGAACCAAGAATTTGGAACCAAGAATTTGGAACCAAGAATTTGGAACCAAGAATTTGGAACCAAGAATTTGGAACCAAGAATTTGGAACCAAGAATTTGGAACCAAGAATTTGGAACCAAGAATTTGGAACCAAGAATTTGGAACCAAGAATTTGGAACCAAGAATTTGGAACCAAGAATTTGGAACCAAGAATTTGGAACCAAGAATTTGGAACCAAGAATTTGGAACCAAGAATTTGGAACCAAGAATTTGGAACCAAGAATTTGGAACCAAGAATTTGGAACCAAGAATTTGGAACCAAGAATTTGGAACCAAGAATTTGGAACCAAGAATTTGGAACCAAGAATTTGGAACCAAGAATTTGGAACCAAGAATTTGGAACCAAGAATTTGGAACCAAGAATTTGGAACCAAGAATTTGGAACCAAGAATTTGGAACCAAGAATTTGGAACCAAGAATTTGGAACCAAGAATTTGGAACCAAGAATTTGGAACCAAGAATTTGGAACCAAGAATTTGGAACCAAGAATTTGGAACCAAGAATTTGGAACCAAGAATTTGGAACCAAGAATTTGGAACCAAGAATTTGGAACCAAGAATTTGGAACCAAGAATTTGGAACCAAGAATTTGGAACCAAGAATTTGGAACCAAGAATTTGGAACCAAGAATTTGGAACCAAGAATTTGGAACCAAGAATTTGGAACCAAGAATTTGGAACCAAGAATTTGGAACCAAGAATTTGGAACCAAGAATTTGGAACCAAGAATTTGGAACCAAGAATTTGGAACCAAGAATTTGGAACCAAGAATTTGGAACCAAGAATTTGGAACCAAGAATTTGGAACCAAGAATTTGGAACCAAGAATTTGGAACCAAGAATTTGGAACCAAGAATTTGGAACCAAGAATTTGGAACCAAGAATTTGGAACCAAGAATTTGGAACCAAGAATTTGGAACCAAGAATTTGGAACCAAGAATTTGGAACCAAGAATTTGGAACCAAGAATTTGGAACCAAGAATTTGGAACCAAGAATTTGGAACCAAGAATTTGGAACCAAGAATTTGGAACCAAGAATTTGGAACCAAGAATTTGGAACCAAGAATTTGGAACCAAGAATTCGAAAAAAAATATTCCCGTCCGGGCTCGAACCGGAGACCTTCGCCGTGTTAAGGCGACGTCATAACCAACTAGACCACGGGAACCTAAAGAAAAATTTCAATTTCAATTTCAACATTTG
Organism: Diplonema papillatum; assembly: GCA_030068145.1. NCBI lineage: Eukaryota > Euglenozoa > Diplonemea > Diplonemida > Diplonemidae > Diplonema > Diplonema papillatum. Next base: position 26,508 of record JAPJBO010001736.1, read on the forward strand.
GAAACCGCACCCGGGTTAGGCTTGGGGATACGGTGCTAAGGTTCCTTGTGCCTTCTCTTCATCCTTGGGGCGTTTGTTTGTTTTCTGTTTCCTTTCGTTCGTTCTTGGTATGGTTGTGGGGGGGTTCAGTGGGATTGTTTCTTGCCCGCCCTCCCCTTGTTTCTTGCCGCTGTTTTGGTAATGAAGTCCTGGCGTGCCAGGCATTACCAGTCGCGGTCGGTGTGTTTCCGGCGATTGTCGTGCTGTCAGTTGCCTGTGATATTAATTTGTCAAGAGGATTGCTTTGGTTCGCTGCTGATATGCTGCTTGGCTCTGCGTGTTGTGTGCAGTGATGGTTGTTTTTCCTTGGTTTTGTTGTGGCTTCGTCCTTCGCTCGCCCTCCCTTTCCGGTGCGGTGTTCTGACGTCTTTTGGTAACCCTGGCGTGCCAGGTTTGCCTGTTGAGTCGGTCTTCCGTGTCGGTCGGGGGGGGTTTGCTTTCGCTTCGGGACTTTCCTGTTGTTGTCGGGCGCGTGGCGCTGTTTCGCTGCCGCTGCCCGTCCTGCTGCCTTCGCTCTTGTGGGTTGTTGTTGAGCGTGGTGCGTGTAGCACTGAAACGGGGGGTTAATACGTTGTCTGTTGTTTTGGCAGGACTCGGCTTCTCTTGCGTGCTTGGGGGGGGGGCGTTGTTATTGGTTCTGGTTTTGTGGGACAAGGTAAGGGAAAGGTATTTCTTTTTCGGCAGTTGGTGGGGGGTATTTTTTGGACTTGTTGTGCGGCTCTCCCTTCCGGGCGGTGTTCTGACTTCTGTTGGTAAACCCTGGCGTGCCAGGGTTTGCCTGTTGAGTCGGTCCTCCGCTTCGGTCGGGGGGGGCTGGTTTGGTTGCTGCTTGTCTCTGTTTCGCTTTGCGGCGCTGTTGCGTGGTGCGGTCCGTTGGGCGCTTCGCCTGCCTCTACTTTGTTCTTCCTTCCGGGGCCTTTGAGCTTGCTGCTTGTCTCTGTTTCGCTTTGCGGCGCTGTTGCGTGGTGCGGTCCGTTGGCCTGTTCGCTTCCGGCAGCGTCAGAAACACTGGGCTGGTGTTTCCGACGCTGTTCTATCCCGTGCTCATTGTCCGCTCTCGGCCCGGAGGGTTGTCTTTTTTTTGTTTTGGTTGCTAATGCACTGTTCTTGTGTTGCAGCTACCTGTCTGCCTCAGTGACCGCTCCTGTGCTCACTCTGCGTGGTGCGGTCCGTTGGCCAGGTCGTCTCCGGCAGTCGGAAACACCGGGCTGGTGTTTCTGACGCTGTTCTATCCCGTGCTCATTGTCCGCTCTCGGCCCGGAGGGTTGTCTTTTTTTGTTTTGGTTGCTAATGCACTGTTCTTGTGTTGCAGCTACCTATCTGCCTCAGTGACCGCTCCAGTGCTCACTCCACCCTTTTGGACCTTCCTATGGTCAGGTGGGTGTGCTGTCGGTGCACCGAGTCTACCCTTCGTTGGTAGTCGTGTTCGGTCGCGGCGCTGTTGCGCTGCTGCGGTGGTACTTTTGTTTGCCTTCTTTTCTTTCCTCTCTCTTTTCTTATTGTTCTCAGGTGCTGTTCGGTCCGGTGACCGGCTGCGTCCGTGTCGGCGTGCGGGCTTCGGCTGTTCGTCGGCGCCTGCGTCTCCGTTGTCGTGCTGCCGGTTTACTGCTGCCGCCTTGCGGCGGTTGGTCGGTGGCCGTGGGGACTGTGTAGTGCCGGGTGTGTGCGTCTGGTGTTGGACTGCGCCGTCAGCGTACTGATTCGCGCTTCGCACTCAGCAGCCCTGTTGCGCCTGCACCGGCGGTCGGGTGAGGTTGCCAAATTTTTTTTTTTCATCAGGCACCTTCCTTTCCACCGGGCCCAACGGACCGCGATTCTAAGAAAAGAACAGCCGCTCTGTGAGCCGGCTTCGAGGTTAGGCTGTACTGGGCCGCTTGTTGTAAAAATGAATGAATGAATGAAAAACAAGCACCGTTCCTTCAGCCGCTCAGAAGAGCAGCATCCGGAACGGTCAGGCGTTACTACTGGGGGGGGGCTAATTACTATTGAACCGTATAATACAATTGAACCGTATAATACAATTGAACTTTTTTTTCGGGGAATCGGCGCATCCCAACCGTATCACCCATTCCACGAAAAAGTGTCACAGATTTTCCGTCTGAAAAGCAGCCCGTTTTGGGTCAAAATTTTGGAATTTTTGGGAAATTTTTTTTGGGATGGAAAGAGCTATCCCTGGCGATTATGGGCAAGCAATCAGCTCGCGTGGCGACCAAAATCTGGCGTGCAGATGGACAAAAGGTCGGTTTTGGGGCTGTTTCAAAAACCCAAAAAAACGATTTCCGGCAGGAATCGAACCACCGACCCACAAACCCCTGTGTGGGTGTGGTAACCTCTGGACCATGGGCTAAAAAAATGGCGGAAATTTTTTTTGTTCACTACCGAGTGAGAATTTTGGACTCATTTTGAGTTCTTCGCAAACCGGGCGAAATAAGCTCTGAGAGAGCAGAAATACCGTCCTGGGACACTGGAAACGAGTAAATGACGATCTCGCACTTTCCGATAAGAATTCCAACTGAGCAGGCGCTAAAAGCAAATTTTGGCCCGAAGTCCTTCTTCTTTCCTAGTTTGACAAAAGGAACAAAAGAACGACTTGCCCGTACAAGTAAATGCAGTTCTCGCCCCCTGCATGTCTTCCGTAGTTGCTTACTCAAAAAAAAAAAAAAACCAACGATTTAAAAGCTACAGTTTCTGTACTTTATTGTTTCTGTACTTTATTGGCTCACTGGGCGGGAAAAAAAACACACAAATCATCGTTGAGAAGATGCCGCCGTCCCCGGGGGGGGATCGGCCCCCCCGGACGCCACCGGGTGGTCAGGGGCAGGCGGCCCCTGCCGCCGGTAGGAGTGCGGACGCCGCCGCGTCCGCTGGCCCGGTTCCGCTGCCCCGCTCTTTTGCGGAGGCGCTAAGGCGGAGCTCTCCCGCTGCCGCCGCTGTCGACGCCGCCGCCGCTGACGACGCCGCCGCCGCCGCCGCCGCCGCCGATGACGCCGCAGCCGTCCCCCGGGCCCGGGTGCACCCGGCGCAATCCGCGCGGGAAGGTGAAGTCTGCAGAGACTTCAACTTCCGACGCGCGGGCTGCCGTCGGGTGCAGTGCCGATTCGTGCACCGGCTTCTCCCGGTCTGCCCGGCCTTCCAGCGGGGCAGATGCAGGGACGTCAGGTGCCCGAATCGGCACCCGCGCCCGGGGCAGGTACGCTTTCCTGTCCCCCCCCATTACCCCAATCTCTCTTTCCACCCCAAACAAACACAACAGACAGCACGGACGACGACCGCGCCAGCTCGGCGCAGCCAAGGCGTTCAGGCCGCCGGGCCGTTCGCAGACGACGACCTGCCGGAGGGCCCGCTGCTCCCGCAGGTGCTGGCCGCCCGGCGGGAGGTCCGCCGGGCGCAAGAACGCGCGGAGGAGCTGGAAGCCCAGCTCCTCCGCGAGTTCAACAGCTGGGCCCCTACCCCGGTGGAGGCTCTTTGCCTCGTGTGCGGTAGGCTCAGCACCACCGCCGGGGAGGAGGCCCAGCACCGGGCCCGGCATCGCAAGGATGCTGTGACCCAAGGCCGCGACTCGCTCGTCGTGGCCCACGTGGCGGTGGGAGACGAGGGCCTCCGCCACGTGCGCGAGCTCTGCCTGCAGTGGCAGGCTGAGAGGCCCCAGGCCCGGCCGGCTCAGGGCGGCCCCCATCAGGGTTTCCCGTTCGCGGCGCCGGGCCCTTTCGGGGCCCCGATCCAGCCAGCCCTGCAGGCGGGCCTCGCCGCCCCTCACCCTGCTCCGGAGGGGGCAGAACAGGGTGATGGGGCCGCGGTCGAGCGCGATAGGTCCATGGACTCCGCGTGCGACCGCGTCCTGTTCGGCAGCGCGTCGAACAGGTCGGCGTCGTCCCCTGCTCCCCGGGACGGCAGCCTGCCTCCGCCCGCGTCCCGGCCCAGGGCTCTGTCGTTGCCCGGAGACGCGGGGGAAGAGGCGGTCCCTGCTGGGCCAGGTGGGGCAGACCAGGCCGTCCCCGCCGCCCCGTGCGGCGAGGGCGACCCGGTAGGTCCTGCCGCGCCCCACAGGGAGGCCGCTCCGGACGCAGCCGCCGCAGCCCACGACGTGGCAGGCCAGGCCGGTCCCCTCGACGCTATCAGGGGGGCCGACCAGGTCGAACCCGCCGGAGCGCCGGCGGAGCGGGCTGACGACAGGGCAGCCGACGCCCAGATCGGGGAGCGCAGGCTCCGGCGGGAGCGTCGGCGGTTCCGTCACGCCGCGGACCCGGTTGCGCCCGGCGAGGTCGCTGAGCCCTTTCCGAACTCCGACGAGTCGGACTCCGACAGTGAATCGGGGCCGGACCCGTCGGGTGACGGGGGGACACGGCGACGGGGACGACGAGAGCGGCCCGGACTCCGGCAACGGGGGGCCCGGGGGCAGCCGTCCGCAGGCGGGCCAGCCGGCGAGCGAAGCGCCGGACGCGAGCGCCGAACCGGGGCTACCGGAGGCACCCTCGGAGGCCGGCCTCGGGAACGGGTCGGCCGCGAACGACAGGTCCGGCCGGGCCGCGACCCCAGCGGAAGCCAGCCCCGGAGAGGGGGGCTTCTTGCCGCCG
>JAPJBO010001737.1:0-31091 GCA_030068145.1 Diplonema papillatum
AACACGCTGAAGTTGGGACCCCCACACACTGAAATCAAGTGCTCCTAGGCAGACGAACTGTTAGTGTTGCGAACGAATCGCAAACACGCTGAGATCGGGACCCCACACACTGAAATCGACTGAGAACAACCTGAGCGATCTCTCTTGATAAAAGATTCAAGCGCCGAAGGCGCAACCACCCAATCCAACTATGTACACACGAAACAGAGATCTTATGAATCAACGAAAAGCGAGCGAAAAAGAGCGTGTAAAACCCGGTAAAAGACGGAAAGACAGTCGGCGAAAAACTAGGAAAAAGACGGGAAAATACGACCTTCAAGTGCTCCAAGGCCAGACGACTGTATAGTGTTGCAAACGAATCGCAAACACGCTGAAGTTGGGACTCCCACACACTGAAATCAAGTGCTCCTAGGCAGACGAACTGTTAGTGTCGCGAACGAATCGCAAACACGCTGAGATCGGGACCCCACACACTGAAATCGACTGAGAAGAACCTGAGCGATCTCTCTTAATAAAAGATTCAAGCGCCGAAGGCGCAAGCACCCAATCTGACTTTGTACACACGAAACAGAGATCTTATGAATCAACGAAAAGCGAGCGAAAAAGAGCGTGAAAACCCCGGGAAAAGTCGGAAAGACAGTCGGCGAAAAACTTGGAAAAAAGACGGGAAAATACGACCTTCAAGTGCTCCAAGGCCAGACGACTGTATAGTGTTGCAAACGAATCGCAAACACGCTGAAGTTGGGACCCCCACACACTGAAATCAAGTGCTCCTAGGCAGACGAACTGTTAGTGTTGCGAACGAATCGCAAACACGCTGAGATCGGGACCCCACACACTGAAATCGACTGAGAACAACCTGAGCGATCTCTCTTGATAAAAGATTCAAGCGCCGAAGGCGCAACCACCCAATCCAACTATGTACACACGAAACAGAGATCTTATGAATCAACGAAAAGCGAGCGAAAAAGAGCGTGTAAAACCCGGTAAAAGACGGAAAGACAGTCGGCGAAAAACTAGGAAAAAGACGGGAAAATACGACCTTCAAGTGCTCCAAGGCCAGACGACTGTATAGTGTTGCAAACGAATCGCAAACACGCTGAAGTTGGGACTCCCACACACTGAAATCAAGTGCTCCTAGGCAGACGAACTGTTAGTGTTGCAAACGAATCGCAAACACGCTGAGATCGGGACCCCACACACTGAAATCGACTGAGAACAACCTGAGCGATCTCTCTTGATAAAAGATTCAAGCGCCGAAGGCGCAACCACCCAATCCGACTGAACACACCTCACAAGATCTTTGCTGCTGCTGGAGACCGAATGGATGTTGATGCGGTGCCGGAGTATCCGAAAACTTGGCAAGACGGGTGTTGAGAGTCTCTGCCAAGGTGCTAGCCGCCGCCGTGGGCCAAGCGATCAAAAAGAACCAGCGACACAACCTGTTAACACTCGCAGGCGGTCGCACCCACCAGCCAGAACGCCCCCGGCTGCGCCATCATCGACGCAATCATCATCGTTTACGACAAGGCCGCGTCGTTGTAGGCGCACGGCACCAACAACGTAATGATTCTCTCTCTGATGACATAGGTGGATGGGGAGACAAAGAAATACATAGTTACTTACTTTCCACACTTTTGTTCTTGTTGCGCAGCCAGCTACGATGAAGCAGGACAAACCGGATTTGTAGGCTACAATTGCTGTTCCAATCCATTCGCTTGGAGGATGGTAAACCAACCCCAACTCCACCTCACAGGAATGTTAACAGAGAAAACACCACATCGCAAACAGCGCTGGCGAAGGAGTCTTGTGGCAGATACAGGTACTATTTTGACTTCTTCCGGGTTTTCACGCTCTTTTTCGCTCGCTTTTCGTTGATTCATAAGATCTCTGTTTCGTGTGTACAAAGTCGGTTTCGGTGGTTGCGCCTTCGGCGCTTCAATCTTTTATTAAGAGAGATCGCTCAGGTTGTTCCCAGTCGATTTCAGTGTGTGGGGTCTCAATTTCAGTGAGTTTGCGATTCGTTCGCAACACTAACAGTTCGTCTGCCTAGGAGCACTTGATTTCAGTGTGTGGGAGTCCCAACTTCAGCGTGTTTGCGATTCGTTTGCAACACTACAATCGTCTGGCCTTGGAGCACTTGAAGGTCGTACTTTCCCCCGACGGGGTTTCCGACTTGTTCCGGTTTTACAGGCTACTTTTTGCTCGCTTTTCGTTGATTCATAAAATCTCTGTTTCGTGTGTACAAAGTCGGATTGGGTGGTGGCGCCTTCGGCGCTTCAATGCTTTATTAAGAGAGATCGCTCAGGTTGCTCCCAGTCGATTTCAGTGTGTGGGGTTTCAATTTCAGTGAGTTTGCGATTCGTTCGCAACACTATACAGTCGTCTGGCCTTGAAGGTCGTACTTTCCCCGACGGGGTTTCCGACTTGTTCCGGTTTTACAGGCTACTTTTTGCTCGCTTTTCGTTGATTCATAAGATCTCTGTTTCGATCCGACTTTGTACACAAAGTCGGATTGGGTGCTTGCGCCTTCGGCGCTAGAATCTTTTATTAAGAGAGATCGCTCAGGTTGTTCTCAGTCGATTTCAGTGTGTGGGGTCCCAATATCAGTTAGTTTGCGATTCGTTCGCAACACTAACAATTCGTCTACCTAGGAGCACTTGATTTCAGTGTGTGGGGTGCCAACTTCAGCGTGTTTGTGATTCGTTTGCAACATTAAACTGTCGTCTGGCCTTGAAGCACTTGAAGGTCGTTTGAGTGTCGGGGCAGCACAACCCTGATTCGTGGGCTACAAGCGGTGTTCGCATCCACTCGCTTGGAGGATGAAACCCAACCCCCCTACATCACCACACAGGAATGTTGGAAGCAGAGAAGCCGCACCAGAAGCGGTATGGGAGTCATTGCCGATCTGTGGAAGGTTCAGGTACTTTTTGAAGTGCACTTTTCGCTGATACAATATGCAAGCACCATACAGGACATTGAAACAGCCTCGGAACCGTGCCGGCCTTAGTTCTTGTTGGCTGATCAGTGGTATGCCGTAGCATCTTTTCGTGCACTTTCCCGCTGATTCCCTGTTGTCGTGTACAAAGTCGGATTGGGTGGTTGCGCCTTCGGCGCTTCAATCTTTTATTAAGAGAGATCGCTCAGGTTGTTCCCAGTCGCTTTCAGTGTGTGGGGTCCCAATCTCAGTGTGTTTGCGATTCGTTCGCAACACTAACAGTTCGTCTGCCTAGGAGCACTTGATTTCAGTGTGTGGGAGTCCCAACTTCAGCGCGTTTGCGATTCGTTTGCAACTATACAGTCGTCTGGCCTTGGAGCACTTGCAGGTCGTACTTTCCCCCGACGGGGTTTCCGACTTGTTCCGGTTTAACAGGCTACTTTTTGCTCACTTTTCGTTGATTCATAAGATCTCTGTTTCGTGTGTACAAAGTTGGATTGGGTGGTTGCGCCTTCGGCGCTTAAATATTTTATTAAGAGAGATCGCTCAGGTTGTTCTCAGTCGATTTCAGTGTGTGGGGTCCCAATCTCAGCGTGTTTGCGATTCGTTCGCAACACTAACAGTTCGTCTGCCTAGGAGCACTTGATTTCAGTGTGTGGGAGTCCCAACTTCAGCGTGTTTGCGATTCGTTTGCAACACTATACAGTCGTCTGGCCTTGGAGCACCTGCATCTCGTGCTTTCCCCCGATGGGGTTTCCGACTTGTTCCGGTTTTACAAGCTACTTTTTGCTCGCTTTTCGTTGATTCATAAGATCTCTGTTTCGTGTGTACAAAGTTGGATTGGGTGGTTGCGCCTTCGGCGCTTAAATATTTTATTAAGAGAGATCGCTCAGGTTCTTCTCAGTCGATTTCAGTGTGTGGGGTCCCGATCTCAGCGTGTTTGCGATTCGTTTGCAACACTAAACAGTCGTCTGGCCTTGAAGCCCTTGAAGGTCGTTTGAGTGTCGGGGCAGCACAACCCTGATTCGTGGGCTACAAGCGGTCCCCTACATCACCACACAGGAAAGTTGGAAGCAGAGAAGCCACCCCCAGAAGCGGTATGGGAGTCATTGCCGATCTGTGGAAGGTACAGGTACTTTTTGAAGTGCACTTTTCGCTAATACAATATGCAAAAACCATACAGGACATTGAAACAGCCTCGGAAACGTGCCGGCCTTAGTTCTTGTTGGCTAAACAGTGGTATGCTGTAGCATCTTTTCGTGCACTATCCCGCTGATTCGTTCGCAACACGAGCAGTTCAGGAGCACTTGATTGCAGTGTATACTTGAGCTCAGCGTGTTTGTGATCTGTTTGCAACACTTTAAAGTCGTCTGCCTCGGATCACTTCATTTCAGACTACGACTAGAGTATTGCTGCAAGTGCTCAAGTGCAAACTGCTACTATTACGGCCGTGAAGCGCACACCGGACACAAAGCAAGACGACCGCATGACACGACACGTGCAAAGAGTTCTAAGGTCGATAGCGGCTTTGTGCAGTATCATCACAAGCACCTGGTCTTTTTTTAGAGTTGTCGTTTTCAGAGTTCTTTTTTTCCGACGTTTTTTCTCGACATTTTTTCACCTTTCCCCCCCAATTATTTTTCCGAAACTTTCTCCGAAAAAGGTACCGATAAGGTCGCAACCTCAAAAATAGGTACCGATAAGGTCGCAACCTCCAAAAGAGGTACCGATACCGTCGCACTCTCAAAAGGTACCGATAAGGTCGCACCTCGTCTTTTTTTCAGACTGCTTTTTTCTCGAAAAAAAAATTTCCGTTTTTTTCTTCTTCAAAAAGGTACCGATACGGTCGCAACCCCAAAAAGGTACCGATAAGGTCGCAACCTCCAAAAAAGGTACCGATAAGGTCGCAACCTCCAAAAGAGGTACCGATAAGGTCGCAACCTCCAAAAGAGGTACCGATAAGGTCGCAACCTCCAAAAGAGGTACCGATAAGGTCGCAACCCCAAAAAGGTACCGATAAGGTCGCACCTCAAAAAGGTACCGATAAGGTCGCAACCCCCAAAAGGTACCGATAAGGTCGCAACCCAGAAATGGGCAAAAGAGGTACCGATAAGGTCTCATGCGACGTTATCGGGACCGCCGCCCTGTTTGACTACTTTCAGCCAAAAAAATGGGGGAAAAAAAAAATTGGCCAGTGAAAAAAAAAAAAGTTTTTTTCACTAGTGAAAAAAAAACTGGGTGTTTTTTTTCACTAGTGAAAAAAAAAAATTTTTTTTTTCACTAGTGAAAAAAACACAGTGGGTAAAATTGGTTTTTTGCCCACTGCCAGTGAAAAAAACTTCTCAGAGTGAGAGAAAAGGTTAAGCGCCACACCTCATCAAACCTACGGAGCGCCGAAGGTGACATCCTCTCCCTCATCATCTCTATGTTCATGGGTGGAACACGCGAAACATGAAGAGGTGAATCCCTCTCCGTTTGAGACGCAGGCAGTCTTGTTTGTTTGGTCCGCCTTGTAACCGAGAACCTGTTTTGGCGATTTTGAAGAATGGGCTGGAAAGTGAGAGACGAAAGATACGCATTCACAGCAGCACGGTCACCTTGTCGGTCGCCAACATCCGTGCCGTCGCCAGAGGGTCTCCGCCGCAGGGTCACTTCTGCAAGTCCTTCTTTTACCTTGTGCTTTGCAAGACGAGATATCAAGACTTCGGGGATTTGGTGCCCTTCGACAATCCTCTGGATCGCATGGGTGACTGCCCCCCTCTTGATGCTGTGCGCGCTGTACATTTTTATCATGCAGGGTCAGAACCTTGTGCCTTTTTAAAACGCTCCCGTGGGCCGATGGACCCCGAAAAAAAAAGTTGGAAAAAAAAAAATTTGCTCAACTTCCTCAAAAATTACTGCAGAGTTTGTTCCAAACTTTTAAAATTCAAAAAACCCATTTTTTTTCCGGAAATTTTTTTTTTGCTATTTTCAAAAAGACACAAGGTTTTGACCCTGGCAGGTCTCTACCCCGGCAAATCTTTACTCCGGCATTTTTAGTGTTTTGCCTTGGGTGGATCTTTACTCCGTCGACCTTTACTCCGTCGGACCTTGACTCCGCCGACCTTGACTCTGCCGACCTTGACTCCGCCGATCTTGACTCCGTCGACCTTGACTCCGCCAACCTTTACTCTGCAGGGTAAAGGTCACCAAAATTTTGGGTCAAAATTTTGGGTCGAAAATTCGGGTTGAAAATTTTGGTCACAATTTTGGGTTGAAAATTTTGGGTCAGATTTTTGGGTCGAAATTTTTGGTCAAAAATTTTCAGCTGAAGCATCTGGATCAAAAATTTGGTTCAAATTGGGTTTTGGACTCAAGATTTGGGCAAAAGTTTGGATTGGGATCATTTGAGGCAAAGATACCGAAATTTGGGTCCCCAAATCTGGTGTTCAAAAATTTGGTCCAAATCTTGGGTCACAGACCCGAAAATGGTGCAAAAAATGTTCAGTTGGATCATTTCGATCAAAGATTTGGGTCAAAACTTGGGTTTTGGACTCAAGATTTGGGCAAAAGTTTGGATTGGGATCATTTGAGGCAAAGATACTGAAATCTGGGTCCCCAATCTCGTGTTCAAAACCTTGGTCCAAAAGTTTGGGTCACAGAGGCACAAAAAATTTCAGTTGGATCATTTCGATCAAAAATTTTTGTGGGTCAAACTTGGGGTTTGGACCCAAATTTTTGACCCCGTAGTCCAAATTTTAGACCCAAAAATTTCAGCCCGAAAAAAACTTTTTGAACCCAAATTTTGACCCAAATTTTTTGACCCAAACTTTTGACCCAAATTTTGAACCCAAAATTTTTGACCCAAATTTTGACCCAAAATTTTTGACCCAAAACCCAAAAATTTTTGACCCAAAATTTTGACCCAAATTTTGACCCAAAATTTTGACCCAAAATTTTTGACCCAAATTTTTGGCCCAAAATTTTTGACCCAAATTTTTGACCCAATTTTTGACCCAAAATTTTGACCCAAAATTTTGACCCAAAATTTTTGACCCAAAATTTTGACCCAAAAATTTTGACCAAAAATTTTGAACCCAAATTTTTGGGTCAAAAATCAATTTGCCTTGGGTGGACCTTTACTCCGTCGACCTTTACTCCGTCGGACCTTGACTCCGCCGACCTTGACTCCGCCGACCTTGACTCCGCCGATCTTCACCGATCTCTACCCCGGCGGAGTAAAGATTCGCCGGGGTAGAGACCTGCCTTGACCCTGCATGTTATCTGGTGAGACATCTGCCAATGTGCATTGAGTGTGCTTGTAGTCCAAGTGGTCAGCCTGTTGAAGGGGAGCTGTGATTTCAACAAGAGGCAAATGGCCGCTGTCAGGTCGCCCTTCGCTACCGTCCATCTGGATTGAGTGAACGGCATTGCTGCTCTCCCTTTCGGGAGAGTGTACCAATCGATCACTACTTCGTCTTCGCGAATGTGGATGAAGTTCGCGGTGGCCAGCATTGACACCTCCGTCCATCTGGACGCTGTCTTCCACGCAATCAGCGCTGCAAGACACACACGAGGGCTCTGCCGGAATGCCCACGCCACGAGAACAGACTTCTCCATGGGAATTGCTTGATGAAGGGGAATAGCCGCCCCACTGGCTCTGAGAGCTGCAGCCAAGCTGAGCAGCGGCTGATTGATCAAACCCATATGCCGGAACGTTCCAGAAAGTCCTTTGGCATATGTCAGCATCGCTTGCGGCCGCACCCCCGTAGCCAATACAAACAGGCATGCAGAGTCCGGGGTCGCTGGCATGTTGTTCTTTGACGTCCAAGCGATGAACCGCCTCCAAAGATTGCGGCGCTGTGCAGTCGTGGAAGCCGCCCACATTCCTGCAACAAGATTCCGAAGTCTCGTAGTTGCTGTGGCACGTGAAACTACCTGCTCCCCAGTTTTCCGGAAGTGTGTATCATGCAGGGTCAAAACCTTGTGTCTTTTTGGAAATGGCCAAAAAAAAATTTCCGGAAAAAAATTGGGGTTTTTGAATTTTAAAAGTTTGGAACAAACTCTGCAGGAATTTTTGAGGAAGTTGAGCAAATTTTTTTTTTCCAAAAAAACTTTTTTAGGGCTCCATCGGCCCCGCAGGAGCGTTTTAAAAAGACACAAGGTTTTGACCCTGCATGGTATGGCTCGTGTCGCCAGAAATGTGGTCGAGGAACACCTGCCCCATGAGGGATGTGGGATTGAGAGGATTGTGGTAAACTTCGGGAGTGTGAACTGGCTCGGTGTTTCTTCGTAATCCGCTGGAGGGCGTTGAGACCATCGTGCAGCTTCCTGACTTTGGAAGCAAGATACGTACCACGGTGTTTCGGGGATGAGGAAGGGGGCGCTTCTTTAAACGCTTTACGTTTCACCCACCACAACCACTACCCGTGGATCATGGGCAGGTGTGGACCCAGCGACCAGGGTCGCTGGGTCCAGTTTTTCCCAGGTCGCTGGGTCCAGTTTTCAAGGTAAGAAAACTGGACCCAGTGACCTGGTCGCTGGGTCCAGTTTCGGTGGATCCAGGTCGCTGGGTCCAGTTTTCAAGGTAAAAAAACTGGACCCAGCGACCTGGTCGCTGGGTCCAGTTTCGGTGGATCCAGGTCGCTGGATCCAGTTTTCAAGGTAAAAAAACTGGACCCAGCGACCTGGTCGCTGGGTCCAGTTTTGGTGGATCCAGGTCGCTGGGTCCAGTTTTCAAGGTAAAAAAACTGGACCCAGCGACCTGGTCGCTGGGTCCAGTTTTGGTGGATCCAGGTCGCTGGATCCAGTTTTCAAGGTAAAAAAACTGGACCCAGCGACCTGGATTTAAAACGAGAGGTCTCATTCCAGGCATCGGTGCCCCGAGATCTGCTAGGCCGCTAGACGTCACGGCAGTGCCGCCGATTGATCTCCGCAAGCTCCGGAGCCTCGCCGGCCCCGGGGCCCGCTTGCACGGCCTGCTTGACCTCCTAACGGACGGGCACTCCTTCCGACGGAAGTTGTTGGGCACTGCTGTCGCAAAGGGTAGGATGAGCTAGTTCCGAGTGCCCGGGTGCATTTGTGGATGCGCTTCCCGGGTCTACGTGTTGTGCGGGAATCGTCTTCCCTGCGCTTTCAGCCACGTAGAAATAAGAAGAAGGCAAATGAGAAACAAGCTCAGGATCTTAGACAAACGTTGTGGAAGAAACAAGAAAGCCTTGTGGAGAACAAGGTCACAGGGGGATGGGTCAGCGCTCTTGTTAAGGATCAGCCACTTTGGCCGGATGGCCGGATAAACCAGACCCCCCCCCCCCCCCCCCCCTCTACAGTGCAGTTGCCTTGGAGGCTGGGTGGTCAAATTCTCTAAGGTGAAATGGTCAAAATTCCCTGCCAAAAGTGGGCCCACAAAAATTTTCCAAAGTGTGGTATTTGGGGTATTTGGGGCAAAAAAAAAAAATTTTTTTTTCTGACCGCCCACCGTGGTGACCACCTTCGAGTGTGACAGGTAGCGTCTCCCCCTTTTTTCCGGAAATTTTTTTTTTGCCATTTTCAAAAAGACACAAGGTTTTGACCCTGCATGATACTGGTTTGCCCTAAAGTTTTTAAGGAGAATTGTGAACTCTCTAAATCGCAATACAAGGCAACCCAGCACACGTGTTGCTCTGCCACTGTCCATAGTAGTGCAACTGAATAACATGCAGGGTCAAAACCTTGTGTCTTTTTAAAACGCTCCCGCAGGGCCGATGGAGCCCTAAATTTTTTTTTGGAATTTTTTTTTTTGGCTCAACTTCAGGGGTTTATACGGGGCTTCGAAAAAATCCTGAGTTCCGGTCTGGGCGTGTTTTTTTTTTTCCTGCAACTGCATGCTGTATCATGCAGGATCAGAACCTTGTGTCTTTTTAAAACGCTCCCGCGGAGCCGATGGACCCCAAAAAGAAAAGTTGGAAAAAAAAATTTTTGTTCAACTTCCTCAAAAATTACTGCAGAGTTTGTTCCAAAGTTTTAAAATTCAAAAAACCCATTTTTTTTCCAGAATTTTTTTTTTTGCCATTTTCAAAAAGACACAAGGTTTTGACCCTGCATGGTATGCCACCTTTGCCTCGTTTTGATCAGCTTCATCAAACTGAACAGTCTTTCAACCGATGCCGTTCCGAGAGGTGTCGAAAGGGCCGCGTTCATGAGGAGGCTTGTGCACGGGTACAGAGAGGTCAGTGTGACATCCATGAGAAACAGCTTTAGGGCTGCGGTATAGCTGTAGCGAGTCAGTGTGTTTGCAACAGTTTTGAGCTCCTCGAGAACAGATCTGTGCTCGTCGTCGGCTCGGGGAAAAACCTCATTCCTGAAATCTGCAATGAAGCGGGCATTGAGAAAGGGAGGAGAACGTGCGGATCTGCCTTCCTGGGTTGGTCGGACCTTTTCCTCGCCGTAATGGGCGACAAGAATATCAACAAGTCTGACCGCCTCAGGTTGGTTTCCAGCCACAGGCCCACTCAGGTCAAAAAGGCTGAATCCCTCCATGACACCCAGGTTGCTCTTCAAACCCGAACGAAGGTCAGAGATTAGTCCGTTAACGTAGGGCGTGGCCACTTCGGCATGATAGGCCTGGACTGTCTGGGGTGTCACGCGGGTAAAGCCTGCTAAACCTTCAGTTGCGCGGGTTATCACGACATCGCAAAGGAAGTAGGTCGGGTGATTTTCGTGCAGAAAGTCCTGTTTGCCGAGATGCGAGCCCGAACATGCTTGCGATGTCCCGGGGAATCCCCTCCTTCTTTGGATCCACACGCTGTAGCTTCTTTGGTGGCATACTGGCCCTCCCGTTACCGCTCCCACCCGGTAAGCCCCAACCCGAACGCTATGTGGTTTTTTTTTTTTTTTTCCCCAGACCGGAAGAATTTGAGTTCCGGTCTTCTCAGACCGCTAAACTAAGCCCGTATAACATGCAGGGTCAAAACCTTGTGTCTTTTTAAAACGCTCCCGCGGGCCGATGGAGCCCTAAAAAAAATTTTGGAAAAAAAAAAATTTGCTCAACGTCCTCCAAAATTACTGCAGAGTTTGTTCCAAACTTTTAAAATTCAAAAAACCCATTTTTTTTCCAGAAATTTTTTTTTGGCCATTGCCAAAAAGACACAAGGTTTTGACCCTGCATGATAATCCCCTGCTCAACTTCCTCAAAAATTACTGCAGAGTTTGTTCCAAACTTTTAAAATTCAAAAAACCCAATTTTCTTCCGGAATTTTTTTTTTGCCATTTTCGAAAAGACACAAGGTTTTGACCCTGCATGATAAGTGGCGCCAAGAGGTTCAAGTGGAGCGCCAGGTTCAACCTCATTCTCAACCAACAGCTTTCACCATTTTTCGAGACTGGAGGTCCTATGAACATGCAATGTGAATAGCCTCTATTCGAGCCAACCCCACTTTTCTCTACTGTACTGTTTTTGACTAGATAATAGCGCGGAGCTGGCTTTTTCTCCCCCTGGGAAAATGTATATGGGTGGCAGAGCGAGCGGGTGTCGGCCTTCAGGCCGGTGTGTCCGGGTTCAAACCCCGCCCATGACACTTTTCCGGTCGAAGATTATTTCGAGGTTTGCTTTCGTTTCGGGGCCTGATGTGCCCGAAATTTGCGTTTTTTGCGGAGTTTCTCAGCCCCCCGGAGAAATACCGGAGGGGGGGGCGGCGGGAAAAGGCTGCCCCAGGGCGGCCCCCCCCCGTGCTGGGCCCCGGGTAAGAGGCCAAACTTTACACCCGAACTTAGCTTCACCCGGACTTTGTTTCGCCCGAACTTAGCTTCACCCGAGCTTTGCTTCGCCCGAACTTTGCTTCACCTAACTTTGCTCACCCGAACTTAGCTTCGCCCGAACTTTGTTTCGCCCGAACTTTGTTTCGCCCGAACTTAGCTTCACCAGAACTTTGCTTCACCCGAACTTAGCTTCGCCCGAACTTTGCTTCACCAGAACTTAGCTTCGCCCGAACTTTGCTTCACCCGAACTTAGCTTCGCCGAACTTTGTTCGCCCGATCTTAGCTTCACCAGAACGTCCGAACTTTGCTTCACCCAGAACTTAGCTTCGCCCGAACTTAGCTTCACCTTCGTCCGAACTTTGCTCCGAACTTAGCTTCGCCCGAACTTTGCTTCGCCCGAACTTAGCTTCACCCGAACTTTGCTTCACCAGAACTTAGCATTGCCCGAACTTAGCTTCGCCCGAACTTTGCTGTTCCCCGAACTTTAACTGCTGCCTCCAGTCTCGCCACGCGCCGGCCTAGCCGAGCGCACTTAATTGTTGACGCGAGCCTCAAGGGATGGGGCGGCGTTATTGTTGATCGGGAAACAGGCGAAGTATTTGTTCACGGGGAGGAATGGTCACCCTTCCACAAGAAACATCACATCAATGAGTTAGAGGCACGCGCCTTACTCTGTGTGTTGAGGTTGCTTCCGGGCAAGTCCGCTGGCAGACCAATTAGTATTTTTGTTGACAACACAACCGTTGTTGGCGCCGCAAGGAAGAAGCAGTGTGTCAAGAGCAGGATCCTGAACGACTCAGTTGTGGGTGCGTTGCAGACACTGAAAGACAGTAGATGCACTTTTTCCCTTGAGTGGGTGAAGTCGGAATGCAATCCTGCTGATATGCCATCGCGCGTTCCGCCCATCAGGATGACCCGTGACAATCAGGACCAGGTTCTACAGGCGGTGAGGCGTTTTCTGGGCCAACATGCGTAGTGGAGGCGGAAAGTGACCTTGTCTTCGGCAAGGCTTTTTCGTTTCCCACAGTGTTTGTTTTCCGTTTTCTTGGTTTCACGCACGCCTTTTTCGTCTTCTTGCTTTCCATTCTTCATGTGGTAGCACCGGCTAAACTCGGAGGATAGCTCGATTCTGCAGATTCATTTGGGGAATCGACATTCCAGATTATAGCCCCTAGTAGCTATTTATCCAACAAATAGTACTAAGAACCAGGGGGGAGGTTGGTTGCTTGGTTGGTGGTCTCAAAGCCTTGAATCCCGCCCACCCATCCCCCTGAGGCGGAAAGTGACCTTGTCTTCGGCAAGGCTTTTTCGTTTCCCACAGTGTTTGTTTTCCGTTTTCTTGGTTTCACGCACGCCTTTTTCGGCTTCTTGCTTTCCATTCTTCATGTGGTAGCACCGGCTAAACTCGGAGGATAGCTCGATTCCCACCCCCGAGGGACCTCGGAAAGGCCCCCGAAACCCGAAAAACAAGAAACGAACACACAGTGGGGATTTTCCCCCCCAATTTCCGACCACATTTGACCAGTGAGAGACTTTTTTTCTCTCACAATGGAAGTTTTTTGAACTGGCAGGTGCCAGGTTTGCCACACCACCAGATAGTGCTGGTTTGGTAGTGTGTTTGGGTGGGGGGGGCGTGGTTCAGCATGATTTAGCCGGGGCAGCCAAAACTGCATACAACTGCACTTTTGACCTGTTCTTGACCACTTTCAGCCAAAAAAATGGGGGAAAAAAAAAATTGGCACCAGTGAAAAAAAATTTTTTTTTTTTACCGGCTGGATTTTTTTTGTCCCTGCCGCTGAACAGCTACAATGAGGCCCAGGGACAATAAGGGAGCTTTTTGTCCCTCCAGGGACAAAAAGTGTTTTTTTGTCCCTGGAGACATTTTCATAGCAACACCTACAGGATTAAAGGAAACAAGACCACAAAATGCCGAAGGTGAAGAAAGAAGGAGTCAGCGACTCCAGTCCCGAAAGCTCTGAAGGCGAAAGCAGCGACAGCGCTCTGCCGGAGAAGTCCAGGCAACGTTACACGTTGGTGTGGAGGGACTTCATAGACTACATTCAAGTTCACTGCAAGTACCCAAAGCCCCTCTCGGGAAAGCCATCCAAGAAGCAGCCGACGGAGGCACAGTACGCAACCTTCTTCAAGCACCTGGTAGACGACCGCAGCTTCAAGCCTTCAACCATGTGGTCAATCTACAGCATGCTGAATGCAAAGCACACCTCAGAATTCGGCGTCACTCTGAAAGACAAGTACCCAAGTCCTGTTCCTTCTCAGAGTGAGACTGAGAAGCGAGGTGTTCATGAACACCGCCCTTTCTTAGCACAACCCTTTTAGCATGTTGTCTTGTGGTGAGGAATGCTCATTCCGTTTCCTTTTGCTCCTGGGCCTCATTGCAGCTGTTCAGCGGCAGGCAAAAAAAATCCAGCCGGTAAAAAAATTACGTTGTACCGGTCAAGGGGCCTTTTTGTCCCTCGGGCAAGTTTTTTTCACTCGACTCGCCCTCGGGCTTCGCCCTCGGGCTCGTCTCGTGAAAAAAACTTGCCCTCGGGACAAAAAGGCCCCTTATTTACCGGTAAAAAATAGCTATTTTTCACTAGTGAAGAAAAAAAGTTTTTTTTTCACTAGTGAAAAAAACACAGTGGGTAATATACGTTCTCTCACTGGTCAAAGTGGGAGAAATTGGGGAAAACCCACTGTAGTGAGTTTTTGTTTTTCGGGTTGAGGGGGCCTTGTAGAGGTCCCGAGGGGGTGGAAAAGGCCTCGAGGCAGGGAAAACGGTCGCCACGAGGGGCCCCGAAGGGGTCCCGAGTGGCGACCGTTTTCCCTGCCGAGAGGCCTTTTCCACCCCCGAGGGACCTCGGAAAGGCCCCCGAAACCCGAAAAACAAGAAACGAACGCACAGTGGGGATTTTTCCCCAATTTCCGACCACATTTGACCAGTGAGAGACTTTTTTTCTCTCACAATGGAAGTTTTTTGAACTGGCAGGTGCCAGGTTTGCCACACCACCAGATAGTGCTGGTTTGGTAGTGTGTTTGGGTGGGGGGGGGCGTGGTTCAGCATGATTTAGCCGGGGCAGCCAAAACTGCATACTACTGCACTTTTGACCTGTTCTTGACCACTTTCAGCCAAAAAAATGGGGGAAAAAAAAAATTGGCACCAGTGAAAAAAAAAATTTTTTTTTCACTAGTGAAGAAAAAAAGTTTTTTTTTCACTAGTGAAAAAAAAACTGGGTGTTTTTTTTCACTAGTGAAAAAAAAAAAAATTTTTTTTCACTAGTGAAAAAAACACAGTGGGTAAAATTGGTTTTTTGCCCACTGCCAGTGAAAAAAACTTCTCAGAGTGAGAGAAAATTGGTTTTTGCCCACTGCCAGTGAAAAAAACTTCTCAGAGTGAGGAATCCGTCAGCGTCAACAGCTAGGCGCAGAGTTATTCAACCAGAACGGGAAGAAGAGGGGAAACTGTGTCTTGTACTATGTACTTAACAAGAGAGGAACTCACGAGTGGGGCATTGCGCCGCTTGCACGTTTGCAGTGACCGTCAGCCGCCACCCCATCGCCAGTTAAGAAAGCCCCGATTGCTTGTGCGACCTCCTGCACAAGTGCAGGGGAAGCTAGTCGAGAAGGGTGCACACGAGAGGGTAGGTCGTATCGACCATGTGCAATTGAGCTCCTGGAGGATGTGTATCGCTGCCATTATGGCCTGATTCAACGCGAATGATCGCGAGCTCACTCCTTTCCTTGCTGCTCCCATCACTGTGGTGTTGTCCACCCGTATGTCTAAGTGGGAACCCCGGAGTGATTAAACGAGACAAGGTGTCTTTTAAGGCCCATGCCTCTAAGACATTGATATGTTCATCTGCCCTCAGTTTATCATGCAGGGTCAAAATCTTGTGTCTTTTTAAAACGCTCCCGCGGGGCCGATGGACCCCAAAAAAAGTTTGGAAAAAAAAAATTTTGCTCAACTTCCTTAAAAATTACTGCAGAGTTTGTTCCAAACTTTTAAAATTCAAAAAACTCAATTTTTTTCCGGATTTTTTTTTTTTTTGCCATTTCCAAAAAGACACAAGGTTTTGACCCTGCATGATATCATGCAGGGTCCAAACCTTGTGTCTTTTTAAAACGCTCCCGCGGGGCCGATGGACCCCAAAAAAAATTTTTGGCAAAAAAAAATTTTGCTCAACTTCCGCAAAAATTACCGCAGAGTTTGTTCCAAACTTTTAAAATTCAAAAACCCCATTTTTTTTCTGGAAATAAAATTTTGGCCATTTCCAAAAAGACACAAGGTTCTGACCCTGCATGGTACCTTTTTTGATTCATTCATCCTCTGTACACCATCGGTACCTGCCCTATCTCCGTGGTCCTGATCAACGCCCTTCTGTCCGTGCTCTCGAAAGCCCTGGTCAGCCGGGCACGAGTGAGTCCGAAGTCCTTTGCTGATGACTTGTACCTCCTCTCGCGACTCGCGAAGCTGCTCCAGGAAGGAATAGAAGTCACCGCGATATTCGGGAGTCTGACCGGCCTCGCTCTCAACGAAGGCAAGTGTGCCTCCTTCTCGACGTCGGAAAAAGGCCCCCGTCTCGAGGTTGGAGGCAAGGCGGTGAAGTCGGTGAAGACCGTTAAGGTTCTGGGCGTTCCCCTGGGCACAGAAGGGCCTGTGGACAACGGTAGGTCTGACGCGACCGTGGAAGCCGCAGCCAGGCTGGAAGCGTCGCCACTGAAGCCGCGCACCAAGTTCCGCGTCATGCAGACGATCGCGGCATCCGCGCACTACGGCGCGGCCTACTGCGCCAACTCGGCCGGTGGCTTTGCGAACAACTCCGTCCTTCGCACGGCTCTCTCCGCCTGCTTGATTCCTCGCTCAAATCGGGCGAAGAGCCCCCTCGCGACACTTACCCTTGTTGCGAAGGCGCACTTGTGCGATCCGGCATGCGCCTCCGGGTACAGCTCACTCCGCACCGCCGCGAAGCAATACCAGAAGGAGAGGTTTCGGCTGCGAATGGATGCCCTTCTTGTATCCGGGGCTGACGCCTCCTTAAAGGGCCCCGTCGGGCTGATATCCAATCTCCTTCGAGAGATACGTTTCCTGCCGGCGAAGCGGCACAGTTTCGAGTTGCTATCGTTCGAAGGTGCGACCGTGCCTTTTTCCGGGAAGGAGACACTGCACTTCGTCCGTGAGGGCCTGCGTCTTCGAGCGTGGCGCTACCTGACGACACAAAGGCAAGGCTACTCGGGTATCGAGAGGGGGGTGGATGTGCGCCTGCTGAACAGACTGTGGCAGAACCGCGCGACGGAGGACAGGCTCAGCTTTGCAATCCGCAAATGCATCGCAGGAGCGGTGTACTCTCGCGAGTGGTGCAACAGAAAATGGGGAACGGGTGACGGCGTATGCGAGTTCTGCGACGGTGGGACGCCGGGGACCCTGCTGCACTATTTCTGGGAATGCCCGGGACCGGGGGGCAGGTGGGTCAATCTACGTTGCCGACTCGACGTCGCAGGAGTGGCGGCACAGAATATGCCCCTATGCCTGAGCACACGGGGGATTCCCCCCATCGGAACCCCGCCGGTACTCGTGGAGAGGGTCCAGAAGCTGATCGGGACCATCTCCATCGAGATGGCGCAAGCGCAGCGTAATATCGCGACGACGCGCCCCTGGGAGCTTGCCTCCGCCGCGGCAGGGAGATATGACGTTGAGCTGGCAAGGGACAGCCGTGAGCTCCTCACGAAGCAGATCGGGACGCGCTTCGCGGCGACGCTAGTCTACTGGCTAAGGAATCTACGTTGGGTCAACACCCCCCCTCTCCCTACGACCGGCGTGGAACTCGCTTTGGATTTTGAGGCCTACACGCGATCCAAGCTGCCTGGGGAAACGTTTGCCGAAAAAGGGTTGCAGATAGGATATCTAAGACGAGCCATCAACGACCTAACGGGGGCCTCAGCCTTCCCCGGGAAGTGCGTCAGGGTGTATGCTCTTTACGCTGCCTGGGTGCGCCGGCAATGCCGGGATTCACACACCGTCCACGTTTTGCGGCTGGACGGAGGACAGAGGCGATGTTAAACGGCATAGTAGCAGTTTGCTCCAAAGACAGCTGGAATGACGCCAAACCCGTGTACCCTCAGGACGTAGCCTTCGCTCAATGGAAGCTGAAGTTTCCCATCAAGGTGTTAGCCGCCGCCGTAGGCCGCGCAGTCGCGAGGAAGAAGAGGGCCCGCAGCGTTACAAGGCGGCGATCCCCCGCGAGACGAGCTCGCCCGCCGGCCAGAGCGCCCGCTGCAGCACCAACTCCGGTGCCGCCACTCACTGTAGCAGAGCCGCAACCTGCAGCGCGCCTCCGGAGCGACTTACGCCCGCCGTAGCAGTGCGAAGAGAAGTGAGGAGACCGGAAACTCCCCGGAGAGATGGTCCCTGCACTCTAACTCGTCTCTCTCTCTCTTTTTGTGAACCATGAAAATTTGGCCGCTGTGTTAAGCCGTGGCTTACAATTTCATGCACCGCTCCGACCATTTCTACACCCCTGCTGCAGGTGCTCGTTCAAAAAGAAAAGGAACTAAATCCCGTTGCAATGCGGAGCCTGCCGATCGGTCTGGTTGTGTGTGTTCTCTGCACGGCCAGCGGTGGGCGCGCCTTCGACTTCGACAAGGACTGGGCGAGTACCGCGTTCGGACTGCTAATCAAGCTCAGCGCGGAGAAGATTTCCGAGTTCGACGGTGATGCACCGCTGATCCTCCGCCTCGCGGTATCGAACGCCAACTGTCTCTTCGACGCAATGGCTCCGTATCACGACACCGCCGTCGGGATCTTCTCTCGCTTCGAACGACGACCTGCTGCTGAGCGGACGTTGAGAAACCAGAACATTGCTGCCTTCTACGGCTCGTTCGCCGGGTTTACGGTACGCTGGCCCGAGAGCATCCCGGTGATCAGGCAGGTGCTCATAGACGTCGGGCTCGACCCGGACTCACCATTGAAAGACGACCTGACGAAGCCCCACGGCATCGGCTGGGGCGCCGGGTTGAAGGTCGGCCGTGCCCGCCTCAACGACGGGATGAACGCCGTCGGCGACTTCAACGGCAAGCGCGAACGGAACTTCGAGCCATTCGCCGACACCACCGGCTACGAGCCGGTGAACACGGCGTACACACTGAAGGACCCGTCGAGGTGGCAGCCCGACCTGCAACGAAAGGGGCAGGGCCTGTACAAGATCCAGCAGTTCGTGACGCCACAATACGGCATCACAGAGCCGTACTCGTACAGCAACCCAAACGCGTGGCAAGTCCCGGAACCCGTCAACTCGAAGGTCAACACTCGGAGGAACCGGGCGCTTTACAAGAAACAGGCGGACGAAGTGCTCGAAGCTTCGGCAAACCTCACGACCACCCAGAAGATGCTGGCTCAGTACTTCGACAACAAGGGCGGAAGCCTCGGAGGATCGACGTTCCGGAAGGCCAAGTTCGCCGGCGTATCTTATCCGGAATACGTGTTCTCGGACTTGATGAACAACATGGCCGCGTTCGACGCGGGGATCTTCGTGTGGAACGAGAAGAGGAGGTGGGATGCGGTGCGGCCGTTCAGCGCCATCAAGCACATCTACGGTGACGATATCGTGCGCGCATGGGGTGGGCCCGGGCAAGGCACGGTTGACATGAAAGCGAGTGAGTGGAAGTCGCTTCTGGAGGAGGCTGATCACCCCGAGTACCCGTCTGCATCTGCGTGCTTCTGCTACGCGCACACACAAGCATTGCGGTTGTGGTACGGCAACGACGTGTTCGGCTTGACGGTGACATTTCGTGCCGGGAGCTCGAGGGCTGAGCCCGGGATCACCCCCGCAGAAGCGACAAGCGTCACTTTCCCCACATGGACCGACTTCGCGCAGAACTGCGGGCAGAGCAGGGTCTGGGGAGGCTTCCACTTCCAAGCAGCCGTCGATGCATCGGCGAACGCGTGTCCCCGGTTCGGCGAGATGGCGTTCGACTACGTCAACGCGCACATCAACGGCTCGGCGGCCGACCGCCCGGCCCGTGGGCCGCTGAAGCCCCTGCCAACACCGTCCTTCTACACTCAGGGAGAGCCCAAGGGCAAGAAACCCCGCGGCTCGGGCGGCAGAAAATGGGGGAACCGCCGCCACCACTGAAGTTTTGAAGCGCTCCTGCATCTCGCGCAGGAAGGCACCACGTTAAAATGTGGAAGGGGAGAGGACGAGAAAACCCTCCCAGTCAACGATCTCACCCGCCAACGAGACGGAATGTCAATGCGACCTTAAGATGTACAAAGCATGACAACCCGCGCTGCACCACATGTACGAGAAGGCGAATAGCCCTGGGCACCTGCTGTAGTCAGCAACATGCAAATCACGAAGAAGGAAACCAATGCCAGTTGAGGCTGCATTTCCGTGTACGTCGCAACCACCACGAGCGGCCGGCTGGCAGTGACACGTAGGTGCATTGCGCAACTGGGCTAGACTCCGCTCAGAGGTTGCCCATTACTGAGATCACACGCACACACAACTTGGGCTATACTCCGCTTCAGGGGATACCCGTGTTTGAATTCCAACACACACACGTACGAACAAGCACACATTTATTCTTGTATAAGCACCTGCTTTGTAGAAAATACTTGACACTGAGGAGGCTGCCAGCTGCAAAAGATCAAAGGAGGTAAATGTGCTGTAGCCCACACGAAACACAGGTGAATCTGGGTTTAGTGGCGGGCGTAAGCGTTCAACAATCCACGCATTTCTTCCATCCTGAAATCAGGATTCTTCCTTGTCGTCCCAGGGCAGGTAGGGCAGCGGTTATTTGTTTTACTGAAAAGTTCAGGTAAGGCAGGCCCCACCTGCCTGGCTTTTTAAAGCCCCCCCCCCTCGTACTATTTAGGTGAAAAACATCAGATATCTCCTGAAAAAGCTAAAAGTACACCCCCCAAAGTTTCAGAGTGACTCGTACTATTTAGCCACTATTTAACCACTATTTAACCACTATTCAACTACCATTCAACCAGTGGCATGTAGAGTGAGCCTCATGAGGTCTCACTCTAAGTGATGCAACCGCATTTTTCTTGGTTGTTGCTAAAACTGAACTGGGGGGTTTCCGCCGAAATCTTCCGTTTTTCTAAGTCTAAGTGACACTGAAACCGCATTTTTCAGTCACAGTGGACAAAAGTGCATGAGTGTCACTTAGAGTGAGCCTCACTCTACGTGCCCCAACTGTCTATGGGCTCAGAAGGACTAAACACACACTGTTCGCAGCAGCTCTCGTATTGCTGATGCAGTAGAGGTGGTGAACCTTGACGAATCAGTGATGATGGACCTGGACGCGCTCTCTGTGCTGGATCTGCAGGCTGATACCTGTCCTTCACCTGCATCAAAGAGAAAACGGGGAAGGGACGAGCGTGAGCTCTTAGCCGGAATTAAAACATAAAAGTCGTTGCAGCTGGGGGCACCACTTAAAACTTTTAAAAAACAACACTCGTACTATTTACCTAAATAGTACGACTGCCTAAATAGTACGAGGGGGGGGGGCTTTACCCGTTTTCACTTTTCTTCGTCCTGGTGTGTACATAAGTTGGACAGTAGTTCACTGACGCACCCTGACAGCAACACAAAAACCCTTCGTGAAAAACGTGTCGCGGGGATGAACCAAGCAATGGTAACTGGACCCCACATCCTCTTCGCAGGCACAGGTCTCGGCGAGGGACAATATGAGGCAGCCAGCTGTTGATAGAGATCTTTGTTATTGTCGTGCCAGGGCAGCCAGGTAGGGCAGCATCTCTAACTTTTAGTCTTGCGAAAATACCTGCCTGCCCTACCTGGCTGTTCTTTCTCCTGGGTGTCACAGTGGTGTACCCAATCACTAAAACACTTCGTGAAACAGGATGCTACGTGGACGAAAAGGCATTGTTAAATGAACCCCTACATCTCGTCGCGCTATAGGTCTCGACGAGGGAGGCAGCAGCTGTTGACAGGGGCGTTCCTTGTTGACGACCAACTCGGAAAAGCTTTTTACCCCTCCCACCTAGGTACGTCTGGTGTCGAAACCCAGCGACAACTCTGTTAACGACCAACGGGAAAGTCTTTTCCCCTCAAGCTTTTCCTCCCAGGCTTTGTACGGGTCAAAAACCGGCCTTGCTTTTCACATCAGCCTGCGATATCATCCCAAACAATAAAAGCGCCCGCTCACCACAAGCTCGGACTCTGAAACGTGGAAATCTGCACTACGAGGGTCTTCAGTGGCGGGCCATTTTTTTCGATACCGAACCTGCGTGCAGACAGTGATACGAGAACGATGGACGGCCGAACTGCGATAGGTTGTTTGTAAAGAAGGGGAAATGTACCCTGCACACAGGGATGCGAATGGCGTGTTGCCTTTTGTACCACGACCACGCAACACGCAGTGACCACCCACTCCACGGAACTGCCCGTGGAGCTCTTGACGGGAGGCAAAAACACCGAAACGTCGTTGGGCTGTCAGTTGTGAGATTGACAGGTGAGCGGCGCCAGCTGCCCTAGGGGAGCCACAATTAACATTTTGGTAGACATTTTCCACCAAATTTCCGAAAATAGGGGGGGGGGGGGTAAAAAGGTCACCTGTGGGAATTGACCCAAAAAAAAGTCCTTCGTGGGGTTCGAACCGCGGACCCTTGTGTCGACCCCTGTTTTTCCACCCAAAAATTCACGTTTGGATTTCGTTCCAACGACAACGAACGACAACCTGATGTTTAGGCTACACACAACCTGATGATCTCCCACAAGGCTGTTATGTGCTCAGCAACGTGCTGGAACACCATTTCATAGTCCACATGGCACAAGAACGTCCAGGGGTGTGCGAGAATCACGCTCACGAAGTATGAAATTGCGTAATCTTCGAAAATCCGTCTGAAGACTATGCGGTGATGCATTTCTTTTTTTCCTGCCGTTACCCTGGACACGCTCCTGAAGTCGACGTCCGACAACATCCGCAAGAAAGCGGGCACGGACGGTTGCCGTCGGGAGCTCCGCGACTTCCATTTGTTCGCCCCCTGGGTTCCCAGGCCCGACGTCGAGATCTACACGTCGCTGAAAGTCCGCAAGCACGCCAGCAATGCGGAGAAAAAACAAGCGGTGCTGAAACGCCTGGCGGAACTACCCCACCCGGACTGCGTCGCCTGGCCAGACGGCTCCGTTGTACACGGTGACCCCCCTCTGCCCTCGATCTGCGACGCCAACGCCAGCGCTGCCCTACGCCCGTGGCTGAGGAGCACGGCGGACCGTACGACCTGGGGGGCTGCCGGCGTGTTTATTGATCTTGGGCCGTCGGTCACCATCAAGCCGGACCACGGCCTGCCCGTCAAGCCCACCGGCGACCGACGCACGTTCGATGCCTCTTTGCCCGCCGGCAAGCACCCGCACAGCTACCGCGCCGAGGAGTTCGCGCTCTACAGCTGCCTGAAGTTCCTCCTGCGCCTCCTCCCGCCAACCCCGACGCCGCTCAACATCCTCGTCCTCAGTGACTCTCAGTCACTCCTGATGACGCTGAGCCACGGCCCCCATTGCCAGACGCAGCCGTACCCAATCGCGATCTGGCTGCACCTGGCCGAGTTGGAGTCGCTGGGTTACACCGTGACGCTGCAGTTCGTCTTCGGCCACTGCGGCCTCGAAGGCAATGAGAGGGCGGACAAGACCGCAAAACGTGGTGCACTCGCGTTCATGCGGGCGGCCACCGACGCCGCGGCCAAGAATCAACCCCCTCCGCTCTCGGCACGCCTCTGCGCCACGGCCGCTAACGGCCGCTATCGTTCCGTCCTCTGGCTGGAGAGCAGTGAAGCTGGAGCACGAGACGCCTTGGACAGGGCCACCCTCCTCAGGAACCCGTCGTCGTTCGCCAGGTTGGTCTTTGGCCGCCGCATCCCCCGCCCCAAGCACTTGGCACCACGGGCGGAAAGAGAGGTGCGGCAGCTCCGCACTGGCCACCACCACCTGGTGATGACCATGTACGCCACCGAATGGCGCGACCTCTCGAGGGCGGATCGCAGACAGGCGTTTCTCCCGTGCCCTATTTGCGGCACCCGGTCGTTGGCCCCGCTGCTCCACCTCTTCGTCGGGTGTGACGCCCCTGCAGCTGTGCAATCCCGGCTGACGATGGACGCCGATCTCGACGCGAAGAGCCGCCTCCGCTCGAAGCCTCCGCCCGCCGATGCCATGGAGCGCCTCTGGGCAATCCTCTTCGTCTTCCCGGAACTCGCCCTGGCCTACCTGCAGAGGTGCGGCACTCTGCCGAGCTACGCCATCCTCGCCGGTCAGGCGTCCGGCGAGCCCGTGGGTGGCGGCGCCAATCGCTCGATCACGCCTGACGCCGCCTCCTCGCGCTCCGCCGACTCGGAAGACGCGATCTCGCGCTGAGGGCGCTCGCCACCTGCTTGCGCGCTGCTGGCTGAACGGCGAGCTCGGGGCTGTTGCCCATTTGAACATGCAATGTAAATAGCCTCTATTCGAGCCAACCCGGCTTCTCCTGCAACAATTCTGAAACTGTATTGTATTTGGGACTAGATAATGGCGCTGAGCAAGCTTTATTTTTCCCTGGCGAAAAGCATAGCCGGGGCAGAGTCAGCGGGCGCCGGCCTACGGACCGTGCCCAGTTACGGGCCAGTACACAGCCATAGTCAGTCCCCAACGTCCCGCCGGTGCCTCGATACCCGGCCGTCAAGGCCCTACGGGGAGAGGCACCGCAATCAAACAAGCAACCGTGTGCTCCGCCACACCACACCATCCTTTCATTCCACCATGCTTCCCACATTCCAACACTCTCCCCCCCTCCGAGTTCCAGTGGCAGAGAAAGAAAGAAAGAAGCCAGAGGTCTCCCGGGTCTTCCACCTGGCCTCACTCAACCGCCACCTGGCTGGTTTGTGTGAAAGGCTCAGATACTGGACACCCACGCACTGATAACCCCCCTGTTCCATAGCCCATCTCTCTTGCATGTGTCTTGTGTCTCTCTGGCATGCCTTCCGGCCCGAAGAGGCCCGTAAAGCCTGCCCGAAAACTGGAACGCGGCTCTCCGGAGCCGCCAAAAGAATGTGGTGCCTCTTGCAAAAAAAAAAAAAAAAAAAAAAAAAAAATGCCGACACGCAGCAGTGTAGCTGAGTCGCAAGGTTGGCGATTCCGGAGCCACTGACCCGGGTTCAAACCCGGACGATCAGAGTTTTTTCATTTTTCGTCAGTAGTGCCAGACGGAATTTTGTTGTTGTTGTTGTTAGTTGACGTTCAATCCCAGCTGGACGTCCATTTTAGTCAGGTGGATGCACAAGCGTGTTCTGGCCGAGATCACGCGTGTGTACCTCTCAAAGTGACAGAACTTTGACGTCTCCGTCCAAATTGTGGCTGCAAACGCGTGTTCTTGCCGAGAACACGCTTGTGCCGCCGGGTGCGA
Source organism: Diplonema papillatum (assembly GCA_030068145.1). NCBI lineage: Eukaryota > Euglenozoa > Diplonemea > Diplonemida > Diplonemidae > Diplonema > Diplonema papillatum. The sequence goes on from JAPJBO010001737.1 coordinate 25,049, forward strand.
ACTGGTTGCACAAGCGTATTCTGCAATTTTGCAATTTTGTTGGATGCAATTTGGTGCCGTAGACGCGGGTTCAATCCCGGCAGCTGGACGTTTTAGTCGGGTGGATGCACAAGCGTGTTCTGGCTGAGATCACGCGTGTGTACCTCTCAAAGTGACAGAACTTTGACGCCTCTGTCCAAATTGTGGCTGAAAACACGTGTTCGTGCCGAGAACACGCTTGTGCCGCCGGGTGCGAACTGGTTGCGCAAGCGTATTCTGCAATTTTGTTGGATGCAATTTGGTGCCGTAGACGCGGGTTCAATCCCGGCAGCTGGACGTTTTTCCATTTTAGTCGGGTGGATGCACAAGCGTGTTCTGGCTGAGATCACGCGTGTGCACCTCGCAAAGTGACAGAACTTTGACGCCTCTGTCCAAATTGTGGCTGAAAACACGTGTTCGTGCCGAGAACACGCTTGTGCCGCCGGGTGCGAACTGGTTGCGCAAGCGTATTCTGCAATTTTGTTGGATGCAATTTGGTGCCGTAGACGCGGGTTCAATCCCGGCAGCTGGACGTTTTTCCATTTTAGTCGGGTGGATGCACAAGCGTGTTCTGGCTGAGATCACGCGTGTGCACCTCGCAAAGTGACAGAACTTTGACGCCTCTGTCCAAATTGTGGCTGAAAACACGTGTTCGTGCCGAGAACACGCTTGTGCCGCCGGGTGCGAACTGGTTGCGCAAGCGTATTCTGCAATTTTGTTGGATGCAATTTGGTGCCGTGAATGCGGGTTCAATCCCGCCAGCTGGACGTTTTTCCATTTTTGTCAGCTGGATGCACAAGCGTGTTCTGGCTGAGATCACGCGTGTGCACCTCGCAAAGTGACAGAACTTTGACGTCTCTGTCCAAATTGTGGCTGCAAACGCGTGTTCGTGCCGAGAACACGCTTGTGCCGCCGGGTGCGAACTGGTTGCGCAAGCGTATTCTGCAATTTTGTTGGATGCAATTTGGTGCCGTAGACGCGGGTTCAATCCCGCCAGCTGGACGTTTTTCCAAACTAGTCAGATGGACGCACAAGCGTGTTCTGGCCGAAATCATGCGTGTGCACCTCGCAATTTGACAGAACTTGGATGTCTCCGTCCAAATTGTGGTCGCACAAGCGTGTTCTTGCCGAGAACACGCTTGTGCCGACGGGTGCGAACTGGCAGAACGAGCGGGGTGCTGTAGACCCCGATGTAGTCCACATGAATGCTTCTTCAGCACAGTGAACACTACCTTCACTGCGACCTGGCTGGCCTGCTTTACAGGGCAGGTCCGACCAGGCGAAGAAATCCGCGATGGCAGCAGCATCAGGATGGGGATGAACATCTGGGGTGTGTCTTCTCGCACGCTCGAAGTACGAGATTGCGTAATCTTCGAAAGATCGTCTGAAGACCATGGGAGGATGCAATTTTTTTCCTGCCGTTACTTTTTTTTTTTTTTCCATCAGGCACCTTCCTTTCCACCGGCCCAACGGACCGCGATTCTAAGATAAGAACAGCCGCTCTGTGAGCCGGCTTCGAGGTTAGGCCGGCTGTACTGGGCCGCTTGTTTGCCGGTTTGGGTGAAAGCAGAAAGAAAAGAGTGTTTGCTTGATTGTTCGTTTTTCGCTCGGTGGCTTCCCTGCGCCCACTAGGTTCAGTTGAGCGGAGGTTCCATCATTGCATGTCTTCAAGTTTTTGAACTTCGGCGTACTTGTGTAGGTGGTTGCGTGTCTGTGGGTGCTTGTGGGTGGCTCCTTCCGATTGCTCGGGGTGCCTTTCCTCCCACTACGTTCGCGTCGCTGCGGGTGGGCTTTTTCTTGCTTGCCGCCAGCACCTGCGCGGCTTCTCCCCATCGGGGCCTGTACGGCCGGGTGACGAATCCGTGGTGCCGCCGCGGCAAAAGAAAACTGTTTGGTTGTTTGGTGACAGTGGTTCTCACCAGCCTCCCCGGCCTTGTTTCCGACACAGTTGTTAGTCGTTTGGTGAGGAGTGGGCATTCCTGCAGCTCGAAGTAACAACCGGTTCTCTGTTGTCGCCCTGGCTGGCGGCTGTGTTTGTGGTTGCCGGTCACCGGTCTGGCGTTCCGGGTTCTCGTCCGTCGGTGTGGGGTTGTTACTTCGATAAGCGGCTCACTCCGTGACTCTATCACGGGGCTGTGCGGGGCCTTGGTAGAGGTGGGAGGGGTGTTGGGAAGGAGGGAAAGGAGTAAAAGTCAGCCAGAGTAGAAGCTTCTAGAGCCGCCAGTCGTCCGCTTCGGCCACCATAACCAGATCGCCTTCCGGTTGCTGCGATTCAACTGTCTGCTCGTCCGACATGTCTTCCGCCTGTGACGAGATGTCTGAGGCGGCGTCCAGCACGCTTTGAGTCGACTGGAGCTCGGGCTCGGACGCTGAGGATGCGAGGATGGTGTAGTGCGGGAGTACTCCCGCACGCTGCAGGTATGCAAGCGCGAGTTCGGGGTACTCGAACAAGGTGCACCACAGTTCGTCGGCCGCGTTCGGGAACCCGCCCTTGTTGCGGTGTTCCACCTGGTTGCGCATCGCGAGCCTGAAGGGCGCGGTCGCGTCGTCTGCGCACACCTTGAACAGGTGGAGCACAGGGCTCGACGTGAGCGACCCGCAGATCGGGCACGGGCGGAAGGTTCGGGCGCGCTCGGCTGTGCTGAGCGCGCGCATGTCCGGGGTGTACATCGTCCGGATGAGTGGGTGATGCCCGGTGCGCAGCTGGCGAATCTCCCGTTCGGCCCGAGGCGTCAAGTGCCGGTGCCGCTTTATCGTCCGGCCGTTGACCAGCCTAACGAACGGAGTCGTGTTGCCGTCCTTGTCCGCCCGGTAGTAGGCTTCCCTGGCCTGTCGTTCCCTGTCTAGGTTCAGGTATGCCTTGTGTCGATACTTGACGTCCGCGGCGCTAATTTGAATGGCAGGTGGAGGTGTGGCATGTGTCGCGGCTGCGCGAGTAGTAGATTCTTGGAGCTCAGCTGCCGCCGCCTTGGCCAAGGAGTCCGCCATGTCGTTGCCCGCGAGCCCACAGTGAGCGTACACGAATTGCAGCGTTATCGCGTACCCCCTCGCTCTGAGCTCGCATAGCAGCAGCCAGATCCTAATGTTGGTTGGATCCTTCTGCTTATACGACCCCAGACTGAGGACTTTGAGGAGCGACTGAGAGTCGCTTAGAACGACGATGTGGCGCGGTTGAGAGGTTGCAGGTAGGTGTTGCTGGAGGAGGTGGAGGGAAGTACAGATCGCAACCTGCTCGGTCCGGAAGCTGCAGACGTATCGGCCCGCTTTTACCGACTTCTGGATTGTCTTCCGGCCGGTTTGCAAGCATCGGGCCACGAGCGGTTGGTCGTCCACCTCCTCGAATGTCACGGTCGGGCCGATTTCGCAGAAGATGCCTGCACCACCCCAGGTGGGCCTGTCGACGAACCGCCTGATCCACGGCCGCAAGTCCTCGGAGCGATACGGGTCGCATACCGTGGCCGGCGGGGGGTCGCTGCTCACCACAGAGCCGTCAGTCCAGACGCAGCAGTCCGCCGGTGGCAGTTTACTCAGCTGCCTGAGGACCCGGCTCAACTTTTCTGCCTTGCTGGCGTCCCGCTTACCCGGGAGCGAGGCGTTTATGACCACGTCAGGGCAAGGCTGCCAAGGGGCAAAGGGGTTGAAGAGAAAGGTCTCCCGTCCACATAGGTGCGTTCCCGACAGGTTGTCGATGCTATCGTACGCGTCGCTGAGCGTCGTCTTGAGGCCCAGCTCGTGGTTCCAGAGCTGCGGTCGGTGTCTCATCCTCTCCCTGAGGGCGGCTATGCGCGCTTGGATGATCGCGCGGATCGGAAGTACCCCGGCTTCTTGCTGGGCGGTGAAGTCGTTGAGGTTCTTCCTGCACCCCAGCACGCAGATGAGAGCCCGACGGTGAAGTCGTTCGAGCATCGTCACTTGTGGTTTCGCAGGCGAGTCGTGCGTTAGAAGGAAGGGGCCGTATACCCCGAGGGCGTACGTGAACGTCGGTAGCACATACGTAAGGTAAAGGGTGCGCAGCGTGCGGGTACTGAAGCCGTAGGACTTCCCCGAGAGGTGGCGGAGGAAGTTCAACTTGAGAGAGAAGTTGTCGACAACCCTCTGGACGTGTGGCACAAAGGAGAAATCCTGATCGATCCAGAGTCCCAGCAGTTTCGTCTTCTCGACCCAGCGCAGGCGGACAGCCACCCGGAGAGTTACCACCGGGGCTTTCGGGTCGGCGTTCAGCGCATCGGAGATCTCAGCTCTTGTCACCTGGGTTTTCGTACTCTTGCCGTTGATGGAAAGAATGTGCTTCCCGTGATGCTCGAGCCACGGGGAGCCCTCTCCCCAAACTGCGTGCGGTGTACTTCTGGTGATTCGCCGCAGTACTTGCGCAGCCGGGATCTCCAGTTCCACCATAGTGGATTCGAATACCACTATTGGGTGTTGGCGACTCAGTTCTCCTGGCGCTTGGATGAGGACGCCTTCTGTCTTGAGTTTCGACAGCTGCATGCCCGCACGGGCTGTCCACAACTCTACAACGTTGACCACTTCTTGTGCATGGGTTTCAAGTTCCTGGGGCGTCTTGGCGACCACTGCTACTCCATCGTCGTCCGCGAAGAGGGAGAACGTGAGCTCGGCACCAGCTTCCAGTGTTCGCGCGCGGAGGGCGTTGAGGTCGTCCCCCAGGTCATCGATGTGGAATAGAAACAAGAGTGGGCCCAGCACGGTTCCTTGGGGGACCCCATCTCTCAGGTGGAACTCGTTGCCAAGCTCACCGTCAAGTAAGAACGCTGCCTTCCTCTCCCTTAGAAACGCCTCGATCCATCTCAGGAACTTGGCCGGTATGCCTCGCTTCTCCATCACGGTGAGGAGTCGGCGGTGGTCCACGGTGTCGAAGGCGTTCGCTAGATCGAACGAGAGGAGGCAGATGTGGTGGAGCATGGCCCGGTGCATGTCGATCGTCGAAACCACCGAATACAACTGCTCCTCTGTTCCCCGACCTTTGCGAAAGCCGCCCTGCCGGCTGCAGAAGGGGCGGATCGTTTGGTGGTGTGCCGGATTTTCAGTCAGGAAAACTAGGCGGTTCTTCACGACCGACTCCATCAGCTTCGAGGTCACACTCGTAAGCGAAATAGGCCGATAGCCCTCCGGGAGTGAGTGGTCTCTGCCGGGTTTTGCTATCGGGACTACATGGGCCTTCTTCCAGGAGTCTGGAACGTACCCTTCGTCCCAGGAGACGTTGAGTAGCTCGAGAATAAGTTTCTTCGCGCCCTCTCCCAGCCTAGTGAGCAGCTTTGAACAGAGTCCCTCAGGGTCAAGTGTCGTCTTAGGATCAAGGTCTTCTATAGCGCGGTCCAGTTCTTCCATGGTGATAGGGCCGCAGCCGACTTCCTCGCTCGAGGGCTCTTTCCGCGGAGCCCAGATAGGGGCTGGAAAGGGATTCTCATCTCCGTTGCCTCCGCAGACCTTCTGCAGATGGCGTCCAAACAGCTCCGTTTTGCCTCCGGCGTCGACCGTGTAACCTTCGCTGCTTTTCAGTGGCGGCGTTGAAAAGCGCTGCGTCCTGCCGTCGATCTTTCGAACTTGCTGAAACAACAGACTGATGTCGGTGCACCTGTTTATTCGGCCTGCTACACGGTCCCAGTACAGCGTCTTCGCGCGAGTCGCGGCGGCTTGAAATTCTATTTGTTTGTCCAGGTAAGCTTCTATTTTGTCTGGCGAGGCCGGATCGACGCGTAGCTCCGCCTGCACCGTCGCTTTTTCACGTTCAAGTACGGAGAGCTCTGGTGTCCACCAAACCTTGTAGACGCGACCTTGGCGGTACCTCGGTACGAATTCGTGAATTGCGCGGCGGAATAGGCAGGAGACGCTTTTTGCGAAGCGAGCATTCGAGGCGGGCCTGTTCATAAGGAGAGCTTCGCTCTGGTCTTCAAGTTGTTGCAGCATGCCGTCCCAGTCCGCTTTGGGCCAGGAAAACCAGGTGGACATCGACTTTCGTGGTTGGGTGTACCCCCTCGGCGCTTCAAAGGCGACGGGATAGTGGTCA
>JAPJBO010001738.1:0-31029 GCA_030068145.1 Diplonema papillatum
GTTGGTTCTGTTGGGGTTCTGTTGGGGTTCTGTTGGGGTTCTGTTTGTTGGGTTCTGTTGGGGTTCTGTTGGGGTTCTGTTGAGGTTCTGTTGAGGTTCTGTTGGGGTTCTGTTGGGGTTCTGTTGGGGTTCTGTTGGGGTTCTGTTGGGGTTCTGTTGGGGTTCTGTTGGGGTTTGGTTGGGGTTGTTGGAGGGGCATGCCGTATTTTCTCTCGGCGAGCCTTCAATCTTAGCAAATGCATGATTGCATTCGTGACGCTCGTAGAAGCCCTGCTCCTGTGTCATGTGGGTCCCCTGTCCTGTGTGGTCCTCGGTGTAGAAGCTCTGTTAGGGTCCGTTTGAAGTTCCTTCAGGGGAACTGACGGCCAACATGAAGGATCGCGGGCAGCGTCTGCTCGTCGTCCCAAGTTGCCTCGTATTATTTTCTGAAGAAATCGTGAATGGGACCATCCTGCCATGACGAATAGCACAGGTCAGACGCTTCGTTTTGTTTGTGCGTGCCGTTGACCGTTTTCTCAAGTTCATCTTCATAGTGCGCTGCCATCGATCGGTTTTGGATCTTGACAAAGTGCTTTTGTTAGACAGAAAAAAAGAAGCGTGAAGGGGCGTACTGATGAACGCGCCCGGATGGGCGGTGGTCGTGTCGACATCGGTGACGGTGATGCGCGGGAACATCGGCAGGCCGTTGCGCACGGCCGGGGAGTTCTGGCGGTAGGCTATCCGCGTGTGCAGCAGCGCCAGGTCGGTCGGGTTGCACTGCGGCGTGAGCGCCAGGTCGAACGCGGCCGAGCTGACCGCGCCCAGCCAGTCGCGCACGGTGACCTTGACGACTTTATGGAGGACCGGCGGCTGCGCTTCGGTGCTCCGGTAGCAGATGCAGTTGAGCAGCGCGCGCAGCGCCCGCGGCCGCACGGCCGGCGCGTCGGTCCGCTGCTTGCCCTCGGCGCACCACCGGTTCTCGGGGTTCCCGCCCCTGTACTGCACGACGAGAGCGCCGCGAGAGTACGCAGCCTTCCACCGCGCAGCGGTCCCGAGGTTGATGGTCAGCGCCCCACCCGGCTTCGGCGGGCGGAACTCTGCGATGAAGGCGCGCACGTCGGGCGTCGTCGACGGGTCGTAACGGACGGCGAACGCGCTGAGCCCCGTGCGCTGGGGCTGCTCTGTTATGGTGATGTCGCGGGCGGGCGGTTCCTGCAGGGTGAGCAGGTCGTGGTCGGTCGCGCCGGCGACGATCTCGCACGTGACGACGCCCGAGTCGAAGAAGGACAAGCCCTTCTCCTCGAGCGTCTGCCGCTGCGTCGACGGGAGGCAGTCGAACACATTCAGCCTCTTCCACGTGCACAGCTCGTCGTACACGACGCCGCACCCGTGCGCGACCCCAGGGACCTCCACCGCGGGTGCCAGCAGCCGCATGCCCAGCGACGCCCGCAGCGGCTGCCTGGGCGCCCCCCGCTCCGGGTCACGGATGAGGAGCTCGAGCGAGAAGACCCGCTGCCCCGAATTCCGGGTCGTCGTCCCGAACGCGACGCTCCGCAGCAAGGCCTGCACGCTGTCGATCGTCGGCGCGACGCCGGCGGCGTCGCCGCCCTCGGCGGCGAAGTCGACGGTGAGCTGGGCGCTTTGGATCGTCGTCGCTTCCAGCGCCGCGCAGCGTGCCACGGGCGTGCCGCGCCACAGCAGGCGGCCGTCCCCATCCATTCGCAGCTCGTCGGTGCCTACGATGCTGAAGGAATCCCCTGCGTGCGTGTGTGTGCGGAATTCAATGATAGGTAACACCTGACGCGGAGCATAGCCCACACGATCGTTTACAGGCATGTAGTGCTGCAAAAGAGTACTCAGATATGTCCTTTTGCATTTTGGCTTGCTCCGTCGGCTGAAACGATCACTACACGACACGTGCGTATATGAGTACGTCTCAAAATACCTTATCAAATGTGCCCCTTCTCAATTCGAGACAATACCTTATCAAATGTGCCCCTTCTCACTTTGAGACAATACCTTATCAAATGTGCCCCTTCTCGATTTGAGACAAAGGCGTTGCCACGCGGGGGTCGCTGACCTCCCTACTGTTCCTATACAAGGTTCTGAGCTCGGACTGGCCACTGGATGACTCCGGCGAGACTATTCAGTCTAAACGTATTGAATCTATATCAGTACCGAAAACAAAAACAAGTAGAAGTTGGACCATTTTGTCCAGTTCTACACATTTCCACAAGGGGGGCGCACCTGGCGATTCGCCCTGCGCCGTCGATATGGTGAAGTGGCCGTCGGTGAAGGTTTGGTGCCCGTACTGGTTCTGCACGATGGCCGCCGGGGACACCAGGGCCGGCACGGGCGCCGCGTGCTGCTGCAGCTGGGGCGAGGAGGCGGGGACGCTGCCCCGGAAGATGCGGAAGGGAGCGGCGTCGTCCGCGAGGACCCAGAAGGTCGGGTCACCGGCGAGGATCAGGTTGACCTCGACGGTCACCTTCGACGACGGCGGCGGGCGCAGCGCGCCGCGCGGCGTGCCCTCGCTCACGTGCACTTCCATCACCCGCTTCGGCCGCTTCGGGACCGGCTCGTTCGTGAAGAACGTCAGCGTCTGCAAGAAGCGGCGCAGGCGGCTTTCGGGCCACGCGCTGTTCGGCAGCAGCAGAATCGTCGTGCCTGAGAAAGTAAGAGAGTGGGAACAAGAACTTTGCGAACGAAGAGAAGCTCTGAACGAACTCACACAGTACTGTACTTGTAGAGCAGAACCTGGAATTGGACTGACGTCTTCTGGCCTCACACACTGCTGGCCCTGTAGGGCTTTTGTTGATCCCTGAGGAGTGCTACCTTTTTTACCGGAATTTTACTAGTCGTGGAAGCCAGCACCACCCGAATTCTCCTGGTGTCGATTCGAGGTGGTCGTGCTCCTCTAGCCATGCGTCTTGCTCCTATTCCAGCGTTATTTGTGGATTAGAAGGTCGGTATTTTAAAGTCTCCGGTTGACCGTAGAGGCTTGGGTATGGAGGGGATTGAGAAAAGTGAGAGGGTGCCGTTCGTTTCGGGTGATGCGTCACTCCGTTGTGAAACCTTGTGAGGTCCCCTAACGCGTTTAGGGGGTGTTTGGGATTGGATAGGGTGTGGTCGTTCTGCTATTCCCTCAGTAAACTGCAATACTTAGACCGCAAGCGGACTATGCGTGGGTCTGTTCGTAAGCACCGCAGGAGCTATCAGCAGCACCCTCCAGGAAAACGGGCGGCTATATTTTGCAGGCTCGTGTCCTAATACGACATGAAGTACTAACGGGGTTATGTCTTCTTCGATAGCAAGCACCCGAGTGCAAAGTTTGAGCGCCGCAACGCGGCCAGTCCAAATAAGTCCGAGATAAGTGGTAGAGAGAGTGGGAGTGTGAGAGAGTGAGTTAGCATGGAGGAGCACCTATTTGGGATCGGGTAGTAGGTGAGAACAGGCCAAGTCGGTGATCCTTGAGAGAGTGGGTGAGTTAGAATAGATCAGGCCAAGTCAATGGGTATGGGCCCACCAGCAGGTGGGCCAGGTCCGGGGCAGCTCCCTGTAAGGTACGGGCACGCATAGTCGCGCCTGCCCAGTCCCGGACCTCTCGCCACCCACCTTGCATGATATCGGAGTCATCGCTGCCGCGCTGACCTTTTCCGAGAGAGAAGGCAAGTCCTAATACGTGTATGGAAACGATGCAAGAACATACTGGCTACCGTAATTGGATTGATGTTGAACCGGGTAAAACCTGGGACATCCCCAAAAATGGGGCTGGGGGTCCCAGGTTTTACCCGGTTCGGCATTTTTTTTTCTTCGGGGTCTGCGCCTTTGCAGACCCAGATTTTACCCGGTCTGTCATTTACCCGTTCCAACTTTAGTCCAGTTCAGCATTATTCCGATTACGGTATGTTGTACTGCTCTGGTTTTGATGTTCGATTGCCACAGTGTAACTGAGAAAAGCCAGACCCTTGTCGCTGTGCAGCTGCCGATTGCCCGACGAGCGGCGTCTGGCGGGAGAGATCTTCGGCGGGACGATGCGGGGCAGGCCCTGCGGCGGCGCCGGGTCGTCTGCGGCTTGCACCGCGAACTCCTGCTCTTCGAAGGAGTGCGGCTTCCCGTCCGCCAGCAGCTGCACGCCGCCGATGGTCAGCTCGTCCCGCGCGACGGCGCCCCCCGCGAACCGCAGCACGATGCTGCCGCCAGCGAACTCGCGCTGCTCGGAGAGGTCCGCGTACGCGTTGGCGAAGCAAGGGTCGGCGAACAGCTGGAGCTTCTCCCTCGGGTTGACCAGCTTGTACGACAGCACACGGTCGCTGGGCGCCACCTCCACCAACGGGCGGACAGTCCTGTGTTGCGTTGCAGGTACCCTCTGCCAGTGCTTTGGACTTTTCCCGGCAAACCAAAGGACCCGTACTGTGGTGGGCACTCGAAACACCGAATGGATACATGTGGGAAAATCCCCTCCGGCGGCTGGGAGCGGCCCAAGGAACCCGTAGTGTAATGGACACTCGAAACACCGAATGGATGCATATGGGAAAATCCCCTCCGGCGGCTGGGTGCCACCACCAATGGGCGCACTGCGTTGCCGGTTCCCTCTGCCCGTGTTTTGGACTTTTCCCGGCAACCCAAAGGGACCCGTACTGTAATGGGCACAAACACCGAATGGATACATGTGGGAAAATCCCCTCCGGCGGCTGGGAGCGGCCCAAGGAACCCGTAGTGTAATGGGCACTCGAAACACCGAATGGATGCATATGGGAAAATCCCCTCCGGCGGCTGGGTGCCACCACCATTGGGCGCACTGCGTTGCCGGTTCCCTCTGCCAGTGTATTTTGGACCCTAGGTTTTGGACTTTCCCCGGCAAAACTGAGGAACCCGTACTGTACTGGGCACTTGAAAGGCCGAATGGGCGAAAATAAGAAAAACCCGCCGGTCGCTAGGCGCTACCTCCAACTGGCGTACATTCCTGCGTTGCCAGTGTTTTGGGCTGAGGTTTTGGACTTATCCCAGTTCAATTTCTGCTACGAGCACTTCCCCCGACAAGCCCCAAGTCTAGTGTCCTGAAAGACTGTGTCTGTGAGTCGTCACGACATTCAATGATTCGTGCAGACACGGTAGCATTGCACGGCTTTTCTACGTTTGACTTCGATTCACGGCAGCGAGAACGAAGGGACGTTGCTTTCACGCCGAGTTCGGTCCTGAACACCGTGTGGGCAGAACACCGACCGTTCCGACCCGATTTCGGCTCGAGCCCGGGGACACAATGCAATGTCTCGAAGAAATGTGAAAACGGGTTTTTGCCTGGAGACTTTTTGTGTTATTCTGCAGATGCTTTGAGCTATCTTTGTGGCTGTGTATGTTTGAAAGAAATGGGGGGTGTGCACACACCGGACGCTGAAGTTCAGCTCGAACTCGTACGTCTGCCCGCCCTCGTAGCCGGCGACGAGGGCGATCCGCACGCGGACCTCGCGCTCGGGCCCGTCTTCGGAGAAGCTGACGACGAGGCGGCGCAGGATGAGCTGGATGGAGGGGATCGGCACCCCGGTTTCGCAGGGCGTGAACTCGACGCGGACGGCGCGGGACGGGGCGGTGGCGTCGTCGTCGGCGTGGTCCGGAGCCGCCGTCTTCGCGAAGGCTGCGGGCGGGTCGGTGTCGGGGAGGTAGAACGTCTCGTCGACGACCTGCAGCACGCCCGCCGGCTGCAGCCGCCAGCTCTCGGACTCGGTCGCTTCGACCTGCACGACGGCGCCGCCGTAGTCGTCGAAAACCTCGACGACCACCGCGGCGGCCTGCACCGGCGCACAGCGGAGGGCCGACGCCTCGCGCTGCGCGACGGTGGCCGCAGGGCACAGCAGGACGTGCCGCTGCTGCGTCATGCCCAGGACCCACTCCGGCGTCCCCGCTTCGCCCCGCTCGACCGACAGGGGCCGGTGGCAGTGCTCGTACGACGCGTTCGCGCCCGCCAGCAGCCCGCCCCACGCCCGCCGCTGCGCCGCTTCCTCCGCCCCCCGCGCCTTCTCCTCGTGCTCGTAGAACTGCTTCCGGACGCCTGCGCGAAGAAAATGCGTGGGTAGTTGCATGGCCGACTACCAACCGCGGTTGATGTTCGGGGCTATTATTTTAGAGTGAAAGTTCGCCCTTGACCGGGTGGCCATGGTTCCAGGGTATTGGATATAAGTAGGTGGTGCAGTGCTATACTTCTGCTCGTGGCAGCGCATGTGTGTGTGTCTGTCTTTGTTGCGACCTTTTGGGGGCCCGCTCTCGCTTCCCATTGTGGGCAGCAGGCTTGGCGGGGGGGGGGGGGGGGGGGGGTGTTTAGGGGGGGGGGGTACCCACCCACCCCTCGTTGCCGTCCGGCTGACAACGATGCCGAGTTTAGGGGCCTTAGCATCAGCACTGGGGGGGGGGCCCGGGGGCTGGGCTGGCTGCATACGTGCATACGTATGCGTATGCGTATGCGTATGCAGATTTGAAAATATGCATACGCATACGGCTGCATACGTATGCATAGGTGGGGCTGTGTGAGGCCAGCCCGGCGTGACGGGCCTATGAGTGAAGACGGTGGAGTCCAGAGCCCCAGAAACTGAAGTTAAAGCTGGAGTTGAAAAAGCGGGTGTCACACGCTTTTTAGGTGTGACTCGCGCCCTCTTTGACTGCTGTTTCTGAGACTGGACCTCACCGTGTAACAATGCAATGTACTGGTAAGTAGAAAGCAGGTCGATGATGATGCGTGCCACGGTCAATGTCTGCCTCGCTTTTTCCCCGACGACGTCGAACGCCAGCTCGAAGCACTGAACGAGCATGCTTCATGACGCACGACAGCCTACAACGGGCTGGCGGAAAAGGCCCGCACCACGTGGGCGGGCCTTTCCGCCAGCCCGTTGCTCAGCAGATCCTGAGACAACCAGCTTCGGTTGCGTCATCGGAGCGCGGCTCGTCGGCTTACGGGAGTGAACACACTGCCCGTGTACCCCGGATTGCGGCGGACATAGGTTCCATCGGCACTCACGAAACTTTGCTTTTACGTATCCTTTTCGACTCCCCCTTCGTCCTGGACGAAGGAGGTGCTTTGCCAGAGAAGTCACAGCCACATGCATGCCGTATGCATACGTATGCATACGTATGCATAGCCGTATGCATACGTATGCATACGTATGCATAGCCGTATGCAGCGCCGTATGCGTATGCGTATGCGTATGCGTATGCGTATGCGTATGCAGGTTTGGGCGCATACGCGTATGCAGCCGTATGCAGCCACCATACACGACGCACTTGTCATGCACAATCACTTGTTATATAACAGTGACCTAACAAGTGAAAATGTATAACAAGTGCCACTTGCTATATAACAAGTGATCACTTGTTATATAACAAGTGATTGCTTGTTATATAACAAGTGATTGCTTGTTATAACAAGTGTTTGGCTGCAATTTCATAAGGAACCTGGGGTTTGTACCTACCTACCTACGCCTACCTACGAGAGAAAATCACGTGATCTGCAAGATACAAGGCTCCACCTGGTCCAGACAAAAATATCGGGGAGTTTCGGGGAAATTCGGGGAGTTTCGGGGTATTTCCTTTGTGGCGACCACTTTCCCGCAGCCGGCCTTGGCGATGGCGGGGAGGGGGCTACGCTATTACGGCCCTACCTTGCGCAGAGCGGTCCCGTGTTTGGTTATGCCCCGAAGACGAAGATAGAGGCTGAGAAGGAAGGACAGACTGGGAGGACGCCCGAACCGACACCGAAGTCGAGACGCAAGCTGCGACCATCAGCCCAAAGCGCCACAACGGAAGCGGCGGATGCCGGCGCCAACACCGCCATCGAGAACGCCGCAGAAGGCGACGACACTAGGACGGCCGCTGCAACGAAGCGGCGGCGTAAGGACTCGCCATCATCGAAGACAGAGGTGCGAGATAAGGTGCCAGTGACGAAGAGAGGTAGCACGAAGAGGTAATCACGAAAGAGAGCAGATGCAGATTATCGCCATGTACGGACCTTGGACTTTTCTGGAGCATCTGGGTGGGATATTATGGTCCCGTGAGTGCTTTTCTGCCCGCCAGGTGTTGTGTGCTGCCAGTGGGGGTAATTTTCTGGCAGTCTCGGGCTTCAGGAAGGCGTATCGGTAACAGTCAATCTCGCTCCCCGAAATAGGCAAAACCCCCTGATTTCGTTGACCGGCCGAAACCCCTCCTTTTTTGGCTTTGGTGCAAATACGCAGTTCCGCAGCTTTTTGGCCGTAAATTCGGTGCCATGCCGCAGTGGAGGTGATGTGTAATACCCGGAGTACGGTCACCGCCTTGGGCGAAAATGTCAAAAAACACGAAATCACGCTCGTTTGGCTGGGCCGTGGTACCCGGCTCGGGGTTTTTCACACGACAAGAAACTTCGACCCACAGAAAAACCCCGAATGAGCGGTTCGGGTGTGCAAATGCCAAGCGTGCTTACAGCAACCGTTTGTTTGCCAAAAGCCTAGTGTCTTGCAGATCACGTGACTTTCTCTCGTAGGTAGGTACAAACCCCAGGTTCCTTATGAAATTGCAACCAAACACTTGTTTTAACAAGCAATCACTTGCTATATAACAAGTGATCACTTGTTATATAACAAGTGACAAGTGATCACTTGCTATATAACAAGTGATCACTTGTTATATAACAACTGACCACTTGTTACATCACTTGTTAGAAATATAACTAGTTATGTCCAAAAACAAACAGCTAACAAGTGCGTCGTGAAGTGCGTCGTGTAGGGGGGGGTCGAATAATAACACCTGTGTTATTATTCGATTTGTCGAATAATAAAAGAAGTTCCGGGTAGCCGAACAGTAGCAGGATCAAATAGTGGTCGTGTCTTTAGACAACCAGACGTGTGTCAAATAACTTATTATTCGACCCCCCCCCTTTAGGGTGGACTGTTTTTTTTTATTTGTTCCGCGTTACACGGCTCCCCAATATGGTTCCGCGCGCGCGCGAAAAAAAAAATAAATAATGAAATTACAGGTTAGACGGTATTTCTGGCGGCTTTAACTGCGTCGTCTTTAAAGGTGGCGTTTTTATTTCTGGCGGACCGGGAATTTTCGATTTTTCGGCCTTTTTGATTTAATTATTTATTTCAGAAGAGGAGGAGGGAAAATGGCATCGTGGTGATTGGTACCGTGGGTAAACGGTACAGTAGAAGGCACACGAGGGGTTTGTACAGAAAAAAGAAGAGCAACGTTCAAGAAACGAAAAAGAAAGCAGTAACGTGTGAGGAGAAAAGGGAGGGCTATGCTGGCGGGTAGGCGTTTTTCATCAGAAAAACACACTGTGTGTCCGTAGTTCACCTGCTACATGACCAGATTAGCGCTCAATTAGAGTGATCATTTAACAAGTGGGTAGTGAGGGAAAGCGTGTTCTGGTTCGTCAATCGATGTCGGCCAGACGTCTCTTGGCTGGGGGAGCCCCAAAACCAAATGTTTGGAGTCCGGCCGTTCTCGGGCGCTTCTGCGCTTTTTTTGCTGCCGTGTGCGCACGGTGCGCTGCTTTGCGCTGGTCGTTAGTTAGATTCTCTTGCTTGGGCCTTCCTTTTCTCACCACAAGCACAAAGGGCTGATGGCCAGCAGCCACGGGGGTTGCAGCGTCTGGCGTTCTGTGTTGTCGCCGAGAAACAGACTGGCTTGTTCTAACAGCAGGCGCGCTCGCGGGAGGCTGATCGGTGCCCAAAGGCTCACTTGCAGCCGGTCTTTCTTCGTCGGCCTCGTTGTCTGGACCCATCGGTTCGGCTTCCTCAATGTCAAGCTCGGCGAGCCGCCGGTATTGGTCGTAGTAGATAGTGAGGGTGGAGGGGGGCACATCGTTCCACACGGCACGAAGAAGCCCTGCCGCACCCCAGGACTTCACAACCTGCTCCTTCGAAACCGCATCAAGCGCAGAGGCGAGGTAGCTGTATTTGCGGTCACGGCGCACCTTCATTCGGCCTTCGAGGAGGGCTGTGGTAGCGTCGGTACTGGAGGCATCGGCGAGCATCGTGCTGACATGGCGCAACCAAGCATCTGAAGCCCTTTGCTTGATCCCAGAAATGATGAACATGTCTGCTGGCTGCAGAGCATGTGTTTGTGAAGGTGGGACGTCGATAACCGCGACCCCGTTGTCGGCAAGCAGCTTCTTTGCGCCAGTGTGCTGTGTGGCGGCGTCCAGGATGATGACTGCTTTGTCGTCTGTCCAGTCGTTCTTTGCGCGGATGTCGGACAGTACCGTCAAAAACACCTGCATGAGGGCTGTGAACGAGGCTTCCCTTTGAAAGTGACTGTTCGGGTTGTGCATTTGGACGATGCGGCTGTGGAGTTCGTCTGGGGCTGCATGGACACCGCTTGTTTTCCCCTTCCAGATGAGTTGCATGAGAGGGAGGGACCCATCGGCAGCAGAGAGGATCCCTGCTGTAAACCCCAAGCGGTCGTCCTTGATAGCAACGCTGGAATTGTCGCCTTTCTTCACACGCTCCCAACTCCAGGACTGCTGCTGACCCAACTTGACGAAGAATTCGTCGAAGTTGAAGAGCAACCCCCTCCGCTGCACACCCGACTCAGCGCATGCCTTGTAGAACTCAGCCCCGTCTTCTACTATCTTTTTCGGGGCAACGAGGCGGGAAGTCGTACCCCTCCTCACCCTCAGTCCCTGCCTTTTCATCTCATCCTTCGCCCAGGTCGTGCTGAACAAGAGCACCCTCTCTTGCTGCCCAACTGCGGGGCGGGATCGCTGGACAATACCCCTCGCTATCGCTGCGAATAGCGGCGCCGACACCGGCATACCCGCCCGCCTCACGTCGTCAAATGTCTTACATAAGGTCTGCTTCTCCTCAGTGCCTAAAATCTCCTTCGGCCCTCTCCTCACAGGAACGTAGTATGCGCGGTTGCGGTCGTAGTTCAGTTTGTAACGTTGTACCGCACGATCACTCACCGGCTTGTCGGGGTTTTTGGCGTTCCACCTCCGTGCTGCACATGCGCCGCCCAGGCTCCGCGCGAGGTCCGTGACTGCTTTGATGTCCTCATCTGTGAGCACGACGCATGTGGTAGGCTCCGCCTCCTGTTTCGTTCTGTCCAGTTTAGCAGCGTTGAGCGTAGTGTCGGTGAAGTCCTTCATCAACTGATCCTCCTTTCTACGCGCCATCTTATCGGTGTCCCTACTCCCTTCTCTCACTGAGGTGTGTGTTTCGATGTGTACCCAACCTATGCCGGACTTCTACCGTAAAGGGCGCCAGGGTTCTTGCTCAGACGGAGTACAGTCAGCTTGGCACACAAATAAAGGGGCATGAGCTGAACGGGAATCGCCAGCAAACGGGAAACAGGGTGCAAACAGAAATACGAAAGGGAAACGGGAGATATCCTAGTAGGTACAGAGCAGTGGGCCGGATCTGACAGTGCGCTTTTAATTGTGGCGGCGTTAATTCTGGCATTTTTATTTCTGGCGGACAGCCAAATCCGCCAGAATTAAAAACGCCAGAATTACCGTCTAACCTGTAAAAAAAAAAAAATCGGGACAGAAAAAAAGGGGGGGAAAAATAGTTGGAGGCTCCCTTAGTAGTAACTTGACATAAATCAAGTTCGCAAAGGTAGTGGGGGGAATTCGGAAAGGGCATGCCCGAAAACGTCAAAAACCCCCCAACACCAGCTGTTGAAACACTCAAATTTGGATTTGGAAAGTGTTTAATCTTTTTGCTGGCGGCCTGCTGCGTTCTAGACTGTTCTCTTCTGCCGCATTACGGTTGCACGGCTTGCTGTGGCTCACCCACAGGGATGATGGACTTCGTCTTGGGCAACCATCCTGATTATGGGCCCGAATGTGTTTCTTAGCCAGACGCAGTGATCTTGCACATACGCACCGGCAAGAAACAGCATCGATGCGGTGTTTTCTGCCCGCACGAGACTGTGTGGCGAAGACCATGGCGAATCGTTACTTTTACTTGCTACTGTCCGCGCCCAAGGCTCGGAAGGAATGATAGCATCCTCCGGAAGCCTTTTCTTAACTTCCTCCTCAGAATGCTGGAGAGAGCTCCGGTGTTAACCGCGCGATTTCTCCGTGACGCCTGTCGTCTACAGCCGTGCCGCACTCTTCGAGAAACTGATGCATAACCTCCCAGTAATCGTCGTATTTCGACAATTAATCGAAGACGTGCGGTACACGATCTTTCTAAACTCCTCCACCGTGAAGTGTTTTCCGGGAAGTTGCGCGAGCTGCTGCTCTGTTGATGTACGGGGCACATTTGCGTACCCCTGTCACAAAAGGGTACATCAAGTGCGCTTTGTCCCGGACACCCTCCAAAGTTGACGAGTAAACTTTGCATTGCTCTTATGAAGCTTCGTCCCGAGCCTGTTATACGTGTTCTCGACTCAGATGGTCTCAAAGTAGTGTGTCCGCTCACAACCTCCGGCATTGTACTTGTGCACCCAATCGAAATGCTGGTGAGCTGTTGCATCTGACCGGGCATGACGACAAACAGGCAGTCCCAGCACGGTGTCGAGCGCGAAGGGCTCGAGCTCAGATGTTGCCGTCAGCTTGTTTTCCGGTTCCTTCCAAGATGAACTTCCTTGCGTCGATTACATCTTGCTGCCAGTCACGTGTGGGGTCCCTAGCAGGGACGTCTGCGCTGTGTTGCGTAGCGCAAAAGACTTCGATTCTGAAAACCAAAGCGTAGCAAGCAGCTCGGCGAAACTTCGCTCTTGTTGCTGTCAGTTTTCAAGCGTGCTCGGCGTTGGACAATGGCCTTGTTGACGCCCTTGCGTTCCGTCAGCAACGTCGCCACAGGAAGTTCATCAAGGCTGAGCAAGATCTTTGTCAGCTTCTGGAATGGGGTGCGGCCCTCTTTGTACAAGCGCACGAAGCCGATCGGGTAGTAGGTGATACGATTGAACAGGATCACCCACGACTTGCACTTCTCAGCCAGCTCTTGCAAGGGAGCAACACGCACGGTACTTCTTTTTGAGGTCTAACGCGTGGCTGGCTCGGGCGGTTTTACGTTGCGAGCTGTCAAGACGTACGTGTATTAGCTGCAGTACGTAGTACTGTAGCTCGACTGCGCAAAACCCCGAGTAACCATACCGTTTTGGGTAAAAACTTGGGCAACTTTACCGTTTTGGGTAAAATCCTGGATTTGTGGATATATAATTTTGTGAAAATGTGGTAGTATCGTGTTGCGCTGCAGTGCCACGACGGGCCACAGAGCCAAACTATTTTTTTTTTTCCAACTATCTTTTTTTCCGGGATTTCTCAAAATTTTCCGCGCGCGCGAACGCTTACGCCCGCCACTAAACCCAGATTCACCTGTGTTTCGTGTGGGCTACAGCACATTTACCTCCTTTGATCTTTGCAACTGGCAGCCTCCTCAAGTATTTCCTACAAAGCAGGTGCTTATACAAAAAAAAAAAAATAGTCCACCCTTAGCACTAGTTCGTTTGTGTTCTTGAGAGAGAGAGAGACGAGTTGTAGTGCAGGGACCATCTCTCCGAGGAGTATCCGGTCGCCCCACTACCCGTACTACTACGGCGGGCGTAAGTCGTTACGTCGTGGGCGCGGAGCGAGCCGCGGCCCAGTCAAGATGGTTGTTGCACCGATGGTGGCGCAGCAAAAAGACAGCGCTTCGTTTTGTTGGTGCGTGCCGGTTGATCGTTTTTCCCACTTGTATTCACCCGTGTGTCATTTCAGGTTAGGAATTCTGATCAATCACCAAAACACGCTGTCTACGTCGTTTTAGCCTTCACAATGCATGGAAGGGCAACCCGTTCTAGCGTTATTTGTGGATTAGAAGGTCGGTATGTTTAAGCCTCCCGCTGACCGTTCTTTGTAGAGCTGGCTATTACTTGTTGTTCAGAGTGTCGAGTTGCTTAGATTCGCCGCTAATCTGCTTAGCTCTGCATGTGTAGTGCAGTGATGACGGAGCTGGCGGTTGATATTGTGACGATGGTAGAATGATGTGGGTATTTCTTTTTCGGGATAGGAAGGCGTACCGCCGTATAGCTCCGCGACAATGCGCGCTTCCATTTCGTGCTTCAGCTGCCACTGCTGCTCTCGCTGCTGCAAGTCGTCGTAGATGATCTGGTAGATGCCCTCGCGGTCCATTTCCTGCTCTCTCGTCAGCATGCGGCGTGTATTGTGCTCCGAACTGTCCAACCGGAAGAGCGCCCACTCCCGCCGCTGCTTTTGTTCCCGCGCCATTTCCGCCATCCTCTGGTCCCTGTCTGCGAGCGCCAACGCCAGCTCCTCGCGCCTTGTAAAAAAGTCAGCCAGATCGCTCTGCCGCTGCACGGTTTCCCGCTGCTGCGCGTCGGCCCGCTGCTGACGTTCCTGCAGGAGCAAGCTCAGCCACTCGCCTTCCGCCTCCTTCTCCCTCCGCCACTGGTCCTCTTGCTTCGCAACGATGCGGCGCTTTCCAAGCTGCAACTCCCTGCCGATTGGCCTGAACAGAGCCCCCTCTAGGCACATGGTGATGCGTCGTCCTGCGAGATAGTGAAAAGGTAGTAACCCATCAGCATGATATTGCGGGTGAGTGGATGCACACGACACAGCGCAGAAAGCTAAAGACTTGAACCGGTAGAGCATCTTCTTCCGATATGAACATACCGGAAATGGGTTTATTAGTGAAGGACCAAATGTTCACTAACCCTAAAAACAGCCAAAAACTTCACTAATTTGACAGCATCATTGATAATAAAGACGGGGTCCTCAGCGCCTTTGTGCTAGTCGGTGTAAAGCGGAAGCTCGGTCAGCTGGCCGAGTTTGCATCCACAAGCTCGGCCCCTGTGAGCCTCTGGTAAGGGAAGGTGTTTTTATTATTTGGTGAAACTTTGTATGAGCCCCCCCCCCCCCACTTTCAGAGCGGTGGGCTCAGATATTTTTCTCCACTTTGGGTTGTAGTGTGAACGAATCTCCCACCTTCTGAGAATGTCTCCGACCATCTAAGAATGTCTCCCACCATCTCAGAATGTCTCCTGCCCCAGGAGACACGTTTTAGGGGCGGGAGACACTCTGAAACGACGGGAGACACGTTTAAATGCCAGGAGACATTCCGATACGCCAGGAGACATTCTCAAGGCAAATGTCTCTCACCTGCAACAAGTGTCTCCCACCGACTGCGAATGTCTCCGACCATCTCAGAATGTCTCCCACCATCTCAGAATGTCTCCTGCCTCGGGAGACACGATTTAGGGGCGGGAGACACTCTGAAACGACGGGAGACACGTTTAAAAGCCAGGAGACATTCCCATACGCCAGGAGACATTCTCAAGGCAAATGTCTCTCACCTGCAACAAGTGTTCACAGCTTCACTGAGGGAGTTGATGCACCACGAAAAGTCGATTAGAGAACTTAACACAGCCTTCAGGGTGTGGTTGGTTCAAAGAGAAATTCAAGTTTTGAAGGTGACCTCGCCCAAGCTCGTTTCCCCGGGGTAAGGCAGTCACTCAACATTCCCTTGCGCTAGTGCTATCAATTACAAAGACGTGTTCTTACTTCTCCCTTTCTCCTAGGCAGTTCTCGTCAGACAATACGAAGAGCAGAAGCTCTTCTAGGCAGCTCTCGTCAGACAATACGAAGAGCAGAAACTCCTCCCACCGATTGAGAATGTCTCCGACCATCTCAGAATGTCTCGCACCATCTGAGAATGTCTCCTGCCCCAGGAGACACGTTTTAGGGGCGGGAGACACTCTGAAACGACGGGAGACACGTTTAAAAGCCAGGAGACATTTCCATATGCCGGGAGACATTCTCGAGGCAAATGTCACCCACCTGCAACAAGTGTCTCCCACCGATTGAGAATGTCTCCGACCATCTGAGAATGTCTCCCACCATCTGAGAATGTCTCCTGCCCCAGGAGACACGTTTTAGGGGCGGGAGACACTCTGAAACGACGGGAGACACGTTTAAAAGCCAGGAGACATTTCCATATGCCGGGAGACATTCTCGAGGCAAATGTCACCCACCTGCAACAAGTGTCTCCCACCGATTGAGAATGTCTCCGACCATCTGAGAATGTCTCCCACCATCTGAGAATGTCTCCTGCCTCGGGAGGCACGTTTTAGGGGCGGGAGACACTCTGAAACGACGGGAGACACGTTTAAATGCCAGGAGACATTCCCATATGCCGGGAGACATTCTCAAGGCAAATGTCTCCCACCTGTTACAAGTGTCTCCCACCGACTGACCATCCCAGAATGTCTCCCACCATCTCAGAATGTCTCCTGCCTCGGGAGACACGTTTTAGGGGCGGGAGACACTCTGAAACGACGGGAGAATCTCTATCGGCTATCCTCAGTATCGGGCATTGCAGTAGGACATTGCAGTCAGGCATCGCTGCTGTGCATTGCAGCTGCGGTTTTCGTTCAATGAGAGGAAAGGAATGAAGAACTCCGAATAACAACTTACGATGGGGTGATACCCCAAGGGTACTTTGGACACCCTGCGGGGTCACTCCACCTATCCCATGTCGCCAGTTAAAAACCTCCTAACAGCAAGTGACATGCTAGTGAGGTTCTCGCCCGTTAAAGACGAAACTGGAACCCGTGACGGTAGATCCGCCGGGTTTCCAGCGCTCCGGACCCATTTCACTGAGACGGAAACGTCATGCGATTTCAAAAACAAAAGGGCGGACATCACCGCATCATTCAACACTCGCGAGCGCACACACGCTCCTTTACGAGCCACTCCCTGGACTGTGGTGTTGTCCACAACCACTGTCACGGCGCCGCCAACGTACGAAGTCGGCATAGCCTTCACCGACCGCTCGAACGCGAGCGCCTCCAACTCGTTTATATGGAGCTTCCGCTCCCGAGGCGTCCATCTCGAACCAACGACTTCCATCGCGCTCGTGTTCGCGTCCACCAAGACGCCGCCCCAACCATCCAAACTCGCGTCAACAAAAATCGTCGCACAGGGCGGCTTTCCCTCGATGGGAACCCGTCGACGCCCCAAGACACGTCCTGTCCAGTTGAGCAACGATGTCTTCAAGCAGCCAGACAACTCAACTTTGGTGTCGACGGCCTTCTCGCCCCGGTTCAACGTGTTCATGAGTCTGCGGAAGAATTTCAGGGCGAAATAAAACTCTCCCGCAAAGACGCCAACAATGGCCGACGCGTGCAACAACCTGCCAGCCAAAGACTCAAGAGCTGCCGCCGTCATCGACCCCGACGACACCTCGGAACGTGCTGCTTCTATACGGCAACGCAACTTCTCCGACAAACCCACGGTCTTCGTGTCGTGCTGCCAGCCAACGCCGATGAACTCGTAGCGGTCGACGGCCGTGTGCGAGTCCTTGGGCTTCCACGTTATCGTCGCGGCCAACGCCAGCTCGTCGAGCGCCGTCGTGCTCTTCAACACATCAGCGCGCGGACCTGAGTACCTGATGTTATCCACCCAGACATGGGTGACAATCGAGCGAGGAACCGCAAACTCTTCTCTCACGTACTCCGGGTGGCCCGCCGCCACCGACGCCAACGTGTGCATCAACTCCGGAGCGCACGTGTGACCCATCGGCAGCCT
Source organism: Diplonema papillatum (assembly GCA_030068145.1). Classification (NCBI taxonomy): domain Eukaryota; phylum Euglenozoa; class Diplonemea; order Diplonemida; family Diplonemidae; genus Diplonema; species Diplonema papillatum. The sequence continues at coordinate 17,483 of JAPJBO010001738.1, forward strand.
TGTCAGCTCCCACCAGCTACCATTGTCATCTTGGTAGCGAAAGAAGCGTCGCGCGTCGGACGGGATTTCGATGCCGTAGAACCCGCAGCGGAAGTCTCTCGTCGAACCCGACTCCCCGTGTACGGCACTCAGGTACGCCGAAACATGCTTCAACGGCACCTTGGCCTCATAGCCAGAACGCTCAGCCAACTCGTTCGCGTCGTACGTCCAGAGAATAAAACGCTGACGGATCCCACCGTCTTTCTCTTCCACCACCGTAAACGGAACGTTGAGCAACCTGCCGGGACCACACGCCCTTTGTGCAATACCGCACGACTCCAGTTCCTCAGCATGTCGTGACGCCAAGCGGGAGGGACGTCTCGAACCGCATTCCATCGAATCAGGCAAATCCGGGTAGAACGTGCGCCTCCACGTCTCGTCAAAACGTCCCCGCGTCGTCTCGTCCATCCGTCGCCGCAACACGTCTATCTTCATCGGTGGAACGGAGTCGGCGTGCAGCGGAGAAGCCTTCTCTGCATCCGCCTTCGGCAAACGCGTTCTCTTCGTCCGACGCAAAAAGGAATGGCGCTGCACAAAACGCGCCGGGTCAATCTCTCGACCTTCTGCTGAGCTTCGATGACACCGCCGGCGCTTCACAGGTGGGCGGTTACCTCCGCCGTGCGTAGCACCCTTGCCAGGGGTATCGGGTCGGTCGTGTAGCGGATCGTCATGTCCGCCACCGTGGGATGCGTCTCGTTGACGTGCTTCGCCAACCTCGAGATCAAGTGCTCCGGGAACTGGGCACCCGCCGCCTTCGCCGCGACCAGGTGATCCACCGCTCCGCGCTTGATGCTGTGCGCCGTGTACTGGCGCATGGCCGGCTCCGCTCTCCATAGACTCGCCAGCCCATCCGTAGACACCTGCGTCAGCTTCCGGAAACCCCCCAGTGAGCGCACCAACGATGCGATGCCTTCCGTCAGCGGACCCGTCACGACGACCATCCGGCTCTTGGAGTACGGATTCCCCCTCCGCCCCTTCGGGAGTGTGCTCCAGTCGATGATGACCTCCGTATCCGTCACCAGGACAAAGTTCGCGCGGCTCAAAGCCGCCACCTCGCTCCATCGCGAAGCCGTCTTCCACGCGAGCATGGCTGCGAGGCATATACTCGGCGATTGGCGAAGCGCCCATCCGATCAGCGTATCCCGGGGGATAGCCTCCGCCTGAGTCAACGGGATAGCCGCCCCCGCTCCACGGAGGGACGACGCCAAAGCCTTCAGCGGCTGGTTGTCCGTACCCAAGTGGCCAAAAATCGCTGACAACATCCTGGCATACGCCAACATGCCCTGGGGCTCCACCGATGTCGCTGCCACAAAAAGGCACGCCGTATCCGGGTTCACCTCCAGCCCACGAAGCGTGGCCCAAGCATGGAGGCGCCGCCACATATTCTGCCGGTCCTCGATAGTCGAAGTCGCCCAGGTGTTGCCCACTAACTGGTATAGCCTCTGACGGGCCTCCGCAACAGACACCGTCTGCTCCCTGCTCGCGCGCCCAGTACGCGTCGTCGCAGCGAGTCTCGCGGAAATCAGATGTCGGAATGCGCGGCCCATGATTGACGTTGGTCGAATTGGTTGTTTGAGTCGATCGACGGCCTCTGGTGACAATTCGCGAGAGAGCGTGAAGCTGCCGCTCGCACTTACGGGTGAAGGGTCGTCTGTCGTTGGCAGATGGACGTGGGGAGGAACGCTGTCGCGAGGAGGTTCCGGCTCGCCATCGTGGGGAGGGGATTTTCGAAAAATCGGCCTTCGCCGTATCACTGACTCGTCGGCCACGAGGCCGCTTCCCGGACGGACCGCCAGTCACTTCCCCCCGGGACGGCCGTTTCCCGACCAAAACGGACGCTTGCCGCCTTTGCCTCCCCTTGGAGTAGCGTCCCACTTACCGCCTCGCGATCTCGACGCCAGTCTATCTTCGACTTTCGCGGCAGCCCGCTCAATCGCGTCTCCGTGGCTCTGCGCGACCTCACGTAAGATCTGCCCTCTGGGCAGCTTCTTCCTGCACCACAGATGATGCAGCCTCACGTCCGTGAGGAGCTCGTTACCGAGACGGACGAGCTCTCGATTCGTCGTCCAGCCCGACGACCCAGAGCCCACGCCTCCGATCCAGCCTCTCAAACGCGTGAAGGAATCCTCCAAGGCATCGCTTCCGGCCCTGTCCTGCAACCCACTCACGTACCGTATGCGCAACGCCTGCACCAACCCCTCAGGATCCAACGCCATCTGCTCGGCCCAGTTGACCACCTCGGTCTCCTCTTCCACGTACCTGAACGCCACCGGTACCTCCGGCTCAATGGCAACAGCCGCCGCAGCAGGTCTGCCCCGCTCTGCTTCCATGGCCAACATCTTCGTCTTCAGGCCCTGCATCTCTCTCTTCTGCTCCTCGATGCAGCCGAGCGCCTGCGCGTACATGTCGGTGAGCTGCTCCATCGTTACGCCAGCGGGAGCTGCGGCCAACGACGGCGGTGGTACTGCGCCCGCTTTGCCCAACACTTTCTGGCACGCCAACTTCACCCTTTCTTCGTCCTCTTCGTTGGCCATCATAAGCACGGCCAGCCCACGTGGGAGGTCAAACCCTGCGACGTTCGCCGCCTCTGCACCAATTGCCTCCACCAAAACTGAGAGCACCTTCTCTTTGACCGCCTCGCTGCACGAACCAAAGACCGCCCCGCAGAATCTTTCCATGTCCTTGACACGAAACTTCCTTTTCGCAGGCGGGGCATCCAGAAACGTCCGCGTCCAGGCGTCTTTCAATGCGGCGGGGAAACGATACTCCCACTTCTCTGCGTTCGGAAGCGGCGACTGCTGACTGTCCGGCATAATTGTATAATGAGTAAAACAAAATGTTTCCCCCGTAGAACAGACACCCTGTATGTAAATTCGTCTAGCCTCGCAGATTCCCTCGGAAAATCCGTGAGACATTTGCCTTGAGAATGTCTCCCGGCATATGGGAATGTCCCCTGGCATTTAAACGTGTCTCCCGTCGTTTCAGAGTGTAAAACGTGTCTCCCGAGACAGGAGACATTCTCAGATGGTGGAAGACATTCTCAGATGTTCGGAGACATTCTCAATCGGTGGGAGACACTTGTTGCAGGTGGGTGACATTTGCCTCGAGAATGTCTCCCGGCATATGGACATGTCTCCTGGCTTTTAAACGTGTCTCCCGTCGTTTCAGAGTGTCTCCCGCCCCTAAAACGTGTCTCCCGAGGCAGGAGACATTCTGAGATGGTGGGAGACATTCTGGGATGGGGATGGTAGGAGACATTCTCAGTCGGTGGGAGATACTTGATACAGGTGAGAGACATGCCTTGAGAGTGTCTCCTGGCATTTAAACGTCTCTCTCGCAGTCTCAGAGTGTTACTTGCCTGTGAAAGGTTAATATGGCTTCACTTAGGACAAGCTACCCTACTGCTTGGTGCAAATATATCGGCCCAGCAGGAATTTGACTTCCAGTTTTCTCGAACTTTTTTATGAGCCCCCCCCCCCTCCCCAGCCAAGTTTGCTCATACAAAGTTTCACCAAATAATAAAAACACCTTCCCTGAGTTTCACGTAGTACGCTGTCAACTACTCACTGGGGCAAGGGCAACCCACCCGGGCCCCCCCTCGTGTTCTAGGCTGTTTTCGAGTGTCAAGAAGCGGGTGCACACCCAGGTCCTCGGACAGGTGGAGCTGGCGCCATTCGATGGCGTGCCTTCGGGCCAGTGTTCGGCGGAGGCGGTGGCGGCGTCTTCCTTTTGCCGGGCGCGCCACTGCCGCGCGTTGCGCGCGTGCTCCTCTTCGAGTCTTCGCCGCCGCTCCGTGCGCCTCTTGCTCCGCTTCGCCCTCAAGACCGCCAGAACACACGCGTCCCATTGCACCGCGCGAGCCTTCTGGATCGCATCTCGGTCTTCCACTTCTCTTCTCCTGACGACGGCGCGGGTCTGCCTTTCAAGACAGACTTGCTCAACCACTGCGTCGTGCAGGTTCCTTAATATGTGACACTTTTGGCGCTTCAGCCGCTCCACGTCTGTTGCCGCGGAGACGTACTGTGACAGTCGGTTGACGAACTCGTCGGCAAAATTGGCTGGCAAAGCGGCGAAAGGTTGCGCGTGCAGGGAGGCGATCGGGGGCAGCACCTGCGTGGGGGGTGGTGGGTAGCTTCTATTCATCGATTCGTGGAAAACGCCTGAGCGGGGCTGCATCCCCGTGTGGTGTGGCCGGTTGTGCACAGACAAGCATCCCTCACTCCGGTAGAACCTTGCTCAGCAACCTCGCGCTTGAGCTTTTCGCAAGATCCTTCCAGGAGGCTTGGCAAAGCGGCGTGGGGGCTGGTCAACCTCCTCATCACGACAGAGCACACCCCTTTCGCGACCAAGATTGGACAGTCGGGCTTGCCGGGGGCGGCTCTCCATCCATGGCCAGAAAAGAAAAGGCAGGGTCGACTCATTATGCTGCATAATGAGTCGTTAGGCACGTAATCTTATACATTTCTGACCGCTTATGGTTGATGATATGCGGTGCTGTATTGCTAAGTGCGGTGCGCGGAACCCCTGTATTCTGTTCTGACCCTGAGCGGCGTGGTTCATCGGCAAATCAGGAGTCAGCAGAAAAGTTGAACATGAAAAACAGCGGCTTATATATCAGTGAAAATCTAAAACGCGACCAAAAAAAGGTGGCCTTGTCCTGGGCATACACTGGCACGTGGGTCAACCATTTTGACCAACTCCGGATGCATTCGAAAGGGCGAGCTCGAAACCTTTAAGCCATTGGGAGCACTCAAGTGAGGGGTGTGATCCCAGCAGCCCCCCGGAAAACAGTGAAATCAGTGAGAATTCAAGGTGCGACCAAAACTGCCGAACTTGCCCTGGGCTTAAAACCAGTGCGTAAACCCCCTACACGTATATTATTTACTCACGGATATTATTCACTTCACGGATATTATTTACTCTTATAATTGGTGTGATCCACCCTGGAGTTTTTCCGGGTTTGTGCCGGGTTTGTACCGGGGGGGGGGGGGGGGGGGGGGGGGGAATCTTAGTTTCGTGTTCAGGCGCTACTTGCCTCTAAGTGTTTGATGCTAGCATCAAGTCTTCTTCGCGGAGGGGGGGGGGTCCGGGTTTTTTTTTTGGACAAAGTTCCTTATCCGGAGCCGAAGTTTTGGAATAAACCTTTGTATGGGCTCACTAGTTTCTTTTGTATGGACAGCAGAGTTTTGCAAAATACCCTTGTATGGACACAAGGTTTGCAAAATACCCTTGTATGGACAGAAGATTCTGAATAAATACCCTTGTATGGACACACACATTCTCAAAAGGGACCTTGTATGGACAGACTTTTTTGGTCCCTTATATGGACGGCAGATGTTCAAAAATACCCTTGTATGGAGAACCCACCCTTATACGGACGCCGTACTTTCGAAAAGTCCCTTGTATGGACGACATACTTTTGAAAGGTCCCTTGTATGGACACCTGACTTTTGGAAAGTCCCTTGTATGGTCACCTGACTTTTGGAAAGTCCCTTGTATGGACACCTGACTTTTGAAAAGATCCTTGTATGGACGACGTATTTTCGAATACCCTGGTGCACTATTGTGTCTGGAAGCCTGCTCTCCATTGCAAACTTGTGTGGACGACGTACTTCGAATACCCCTGTGCACTATTGTGTTCGGAAGCCTGCTCTCCATTGCAAAAAGTTTTGTGTGTGCGCCCCCCTCCCCTTTCCCTTTGCAAATCCAAAATATTTGCAGTGTTAGGGGTATGGTAAAGTCATAGCAAAGATGACCGAGGCGACAGTTTTTTTGATTCTGAAGGACCTCCCATTCGCCTCTGCGGAAAAGAGTGATGTTCTTAGCCTTGCGTTTCGCGAGGATTTGAATGATGGCGTTGAAGCCCTCAAGGGTGAGCCAGATGTATTGTTAGCTGCATTGCGTAAACTCTTGAAGAGGAGCGAAAAGGTTGGCAAAACCGGGTCTTTGGCGTCTGAGACGAACGAGACGGACTCCGGGAATGCATCAGACAACGAAGACGAAGACGAAGATGAAGACGAAGACGAAGCTGTTGGGACTGCCCCTGTGTCACCGGACACAACTTCTGTGTTGCCAGTGGTGGGTGCACTTTTTCCATCGGCCGACAGTTTTTTTGAACGGGTGCTAACGGTCTGTTACCTTCAGCGACGAAGCTCCGGCGTTCACAGAGAGCAACCCGTATTTTGCTGCCATCAGAGCAGTAGATCCGGACTCGCGTAGTCGGGTGTACACCAAGCGCGATGAAGAAGGCAGGCGGTTTACATTTTGTTTCCTGGCCTTCGGGGCCGCGATCCGTGCGACCGCCCACGTGGTCCCACTGATAAGCATTGACGCCGCGCACATGGAAAGGGGGGGGTGCTTTTCAGTGCTGTTGGCATCGACGCCAACCTCGGCACAATTCCCATTTGCTACGCTTTGGGAACCACGGAAGATACAGAGTCATGGTCTCGATTCCTTCAAAATCTGAGCGAAATACACGCTGGCAGCAACTTTGGCCTCATTTCTGACAGGGACAAAGGACTCGAGGCTGCTGTGGAAGGGGTTCTCCCCAGGACACCGAACTTACTTTGCCGGGAACACATAAAGCGGCGTGGTTTCTTCTCGGCATGATGTCGCTCTTTGATGCCTTTTCATACCCTTTCCACTCAGAATGTGAAGGCTCCAGGTACCCAAAGGACCCCCTTGTGACCCCCCACAAATGCCCCATACGGGGCGACAAAGTGGATTAGGCGACAAAGTGGATTCTAATCCACTTTGTCGTAATCCAGCTATATAGAATCCACGTTGTCGTTTTCCCTTTTTGTTTGAGGAATTCATCCGGGGTTTTCCTTAGCGGGAGCACTGGGCCGTTTCCGCTTGCCGAAGCTGCACCTCAAGCACTTTCCAAGCCTGTTTGTTGCCCTCTCTTTTTCCTCGTGCTGTAGACGCCTTTCCTCGATACGTCAACTTCTGCAGCTTCCGACTCCTCAACAACATTGATGATGCAGGAACGCTACCCAAAAACGATCACATCACTGTTTTCCGAGGTCACTCTGTCTTCTTCGTCAACTACTTCAGGCCCGTTGTTCAGCTAAATGAAGCGGGAACTTTTTGTCTCCTTTGCTTTGTTCAGAGGTTTACAATGCTGGGCATGGGTAAAACCTATTGTGCTCGCCACAACACCCACAATTGCAGAGGCACTGTATCGAACTGCATGAGGCTGCATAGCGCTACATAGTGGACCTTCATAATATGTCGGCCCCCTCTAAGTGACCTGCCTCCTGCGCCTGATGCCTCCGGCTGCTTAAGCAGCTCGACAATTACTCCTCCTATTAAGAGGCGAAAGCATGACACATCACGTGCGAAGAGATAACCGCGCCGCTGGCGATGCAGAGTATCGCCACAGATTGCATTCTAACCCGAACCTCCTGCTACGATTACTGTCGATTCGTGACAGAAAAGAACTATGTCGGCCTGCTATTGGATTAGACAAGCTCTCGCAACTGGGATTTCTCACTGAAGGAGAAGCGTTGACTAACAACTATGTGTAAAGTGATACCTGTCGATAACCGCACATCCCGTGCATGAGCGCAGTCTGTTTGCACTCGTTCACGGGGCTGGTGATCCGACGGACAGGTAGACGTGTGCCTCTCTTGGTGCAGATCTGCACCATGTCGATCAAATCGATCATTGTTGGCAGCAGTTCACCTCCCTCCACAGGCAGCAGCACGTGGCACAGCGCCTTGTCGCTGAGGTACTGTTTATCAATGTGCCGCGCCGCATCTTCTCCGTAGGCGGCCCACACACCTTCATCGACTTCAACCTGCCACTTCACGAACACCGCTGTCGGCTCTTCGGGTCTCTTTGATCTACTACCGTCCAGCTGATAAACGCCAAAGCGCCCCGGTGAGTCCAGCCTCTTTCTTGGACACCGCTTGTAGGGCCAGACGTACACCTTCGCGCCATCGTCGCGAACAGCTAGGTGATGGCGGTTGGTGCGCTTGCCTACTACATGTTGCTGCATCCGGATGACCTACATCTGGTATAAGTAGTAAGTCACGTCTATCCGTGTGTTTCTGCATAGCGTGGCATCACATAGATGCACACCTGACGCACTGCCTCAGTCCTTTCCACCAGCGATGCAGTGCGTCGCGGGGTCGTGTACAGCATAGCCGGAATGCAAAGCTTTGCCGGTTTGGGATGGATGAGCAGTTGACACAACATTTAGTGTGCAGTCTTGCAGACGCGATGAGGTCAGAGAAAAGATCATGTCATCAGCACGACCGGTAGCGGCCTACCGGATGGGGTGCAAACGGTTGAGCCTTGACAAAACGGAGAAAGACTGGAAACGGAGACACTCTAACGGCGACATCATGTAACCTCATAGAGCAACGTAAACGACAGAGGACGAAACGGAACGGCCTTTGAGGAAAGAATCCTTGTATTTTTTGGTTGCAGAAAGCACACTCCAAGTAAAAAAGCCAGCTGAAGTCCCCGGCGCTTTGCTCTACCAGCACCCCTACTGGCAACTGGCTACCACTTTGAGCTTCTAGCGTCAGTCCGAAGCAAGGAAGAACTGCAAATAGCATCGAAGTGGATGACTTTCCATTTCGACTTGCCATTTGCCAGTCCATACGCAGCTGCGGCGACACTCTTTCGTGAGGACTTTCGACGCTCTCCGTGTGGTGCACGTGGATGTACCGAAGTCGGCTCATTTACACGGGTTGGTAGCCAGCCTCGCGAAGATGGAGCGTCGGACAATGACACTTTGCTTGAGTTTGAATTTCCTAAGATCAAGGATCTACAGACTACCGTAATTGGAGTACCCACTGCACTCTAATTAGTGGATTTCTAATTAGTGGATCCCCCCAAAATAGCGGTAGTAGTAGTAGTTTTCAGCTTAGTGTGATTTGATCAAAGTACCATCAAGGCTGCCCTGACAAAGTCAACCCCGCGTGGGTGCGGGCTTTTGATACTAATCATTATGTTTCAAACCCCCGATTGCGCGTAACCTGGAAGCACCCAGAGGGTGTCGGTGGTACAAAGGTGCAGTTGCCCGCATCAAGGAGGTGACGCTACACGTGGACAAGGTGTCCTGCTGCCCCGTAGTAGTAGTAGTAAACCCCCGTTACAACTATTATTAACCTACGATTATTATTAACAATCAATTATTATGGTGCGTTTGACAGGTCTGCGCTGCCAGTAACTGCCAGTAACAGCCAGTAACCGTCGGGTAGACTGCCCCTTGCACGGTCCCTTGCAAAGTCGTTGGGGGCATAGTGTCAGCACTGCCCCCCCCCCCCCCCCCCCCCTAGGGCTAAGTTGGATGGAAACGCCGTTTCTTTTAGTTTTTTCGAAATATGGAAACGGAAACGGAAACGGAAACGTTTCCGTTTCTTTTAAAAGAAACGCCGGAAGGCTCCTCATGCTGAAGGGTCCTATAGGATACCACTTCGCGGGTCCTTCTGTGTGTCCGTCGGGTGTCCGTTTCCAGCCAAATTTTGGCTTTCCTTTCAGAGGGCGGGATCACCTTCTTCTTTTGATCTACCAGCGGGCACTTCTCTTCCTCCGTCTTCTGGCGGGCTCTTTGACTCTTCAGGGCCCTTCCTGGGCTGTTCTTCGACTTGGCTCGGCCCCTTCTTGTGTGTCGTCGCGGTCTCGTTTGTGCAGAGCAGTCGCTGATGCTCACCGCTTTCTTTCGTCGGCGATCTGAGACGAGCAAATAGGAAACCACAAGCTAATGATGCAGAATGCCGTCACATGCGGATGCTGAGGTTTTCTGACACCAGATTCCACTCTTCTGTGCCTACCACTTCGTCCTCTGCTGCTGCCAACCCACGTTCTCATGTTTACTTGTATCGGCGGCCGTGCCGAGTGGGGCTTTTTGAATCTGCAGTCCTCTTCTGCATTGTCGGTGGGGTTCTTCCTGCCGTCGCTGTCTATGCTCCGACAACACCGCCCGATGGTGCCCCTTCCGGTGACGGTTGCCACCCGTCGTCGTATGCAAGGTGCACTGTGGCAATCGATGTTTAACACACACGTTACTGCGTGGCCATCGCTTTTCTGGCGGGTTCAACATTGCCCCGGCATACGTGTGCCCTTCTCATCTCCTGATGCTGCTTGCACTCCCTCTTTGTCTTACACCGCTGAAAACCCCCGGTCTTGTAGCCTGTGGTGCGGCGGTGCTCCCGCTGTCCTGAACGATCGTATCTGTATAGCCTATTATTGGAAGCGGATGTGCTTTCCCGATCGTCTTCAGCGCGTTGGCCAACGGCCTCGCATCAACAGAGCATCGTCGCCACAACAGCCATTGGTATAAAGAGCTGCAGACCTCAAAGTCATCACAACCGGATGCATGTGGTTGCGCAGTCGCAACTCTTATGCTTCTTTCCTCCCTCTTTTTCCCACCTTGTCCATGGTTCCCACTGGATGGCGGGGTCCGCCGTTCGGAACACATTTCCGGTCGGACCTTCAGCCAGTATACTAGTGGCATACCAGCCGTTTCTTTTGAAAAGAAACGGCGTTTCCATCCACCGCCAAAAAGAAGGAAACGGAAACGGAAACGGAAACGGAAACGTTTCCAACGTTTCCATCCTACATAGCCCTAGGGCAGCGTTGTTAGAAAACGGCGTTTTTTAAGGAAATCGATTCTTAAAATACGGAAAACGTTTTCTAAAGGAAAACGTTTTTTAAGGGAAAACGTTCGTGGTAACGACGTGGTTCTACTCTTGTTCACCTATTTCACGCCTCTTTTGGTACGCATCGCTTCACGCTTCCTCCGGTGAGGAAGTGCTCACGCAATCGAGATGCACTTCCAGAAAACTCGTGCTCGCAGAAGAGGCACTTCACTGCCTTCATGCTCTTCCCTTCGGTTTTCACCTCCACGCCCTGCCAGACAATGGTTTCGTGCGATCGTTTCGCCATCTTTTTCCTTTTCCCGTTGTACCGTGTGTCCTTCCTATTGGAACGGGTGTACAGGTAAGGGTAACGCGCATTTCACTGTAACGTTTTCTAAGCGTTTTTTAACGGGCCCGCCGTTAAAATACGGAAAACGTTTTCTGAGGGAAAACGTTTTCTACGTATTTTAAAACGCTGCCCTAGGGGGGGTCAAAAGGTCTTTTTTTGCGTCAAAATGGTGACATTTTCAGCCTGTAGACTTAACGGCAGTTTAAGGCTAAAAAAACATGCAACCCGCCTCAGAAATGCCCGGAAACGTGTTTTTGGGGAAAGTTTCATGGAAAATGGCCCAGGGGGGGGTGTATTAGTTGATGGTTTTAGGGTGGACACCGTTTGGTACCGGCTAGCTGCCTGTGTGTGTGCTTCACTGTTCATACCATGCAAAGATGAGGCTACAATCACGTGCAGGCAGCCACAAATGGAAGCAACAAAAGGGCAAACGACACCCAGGAGGAAGGCAGCTATGAACGTTGCTCGTCTGGATGGTTAACAACGTCCCAAAAGGCTCTCTGAGTCTTGCGCAAGCTGAGGTGTTGTTGACACCGCAGGCAGCAGCTCTTCCCCGAACTGCTGCTGGGGCGATATTCACAAAGTTCGATGTCTTTCCGAGAAAAACAATGAGATGCTCTCATCCGTAGTGGGATTTTCCAGATCCCAACGTTTTTGTTGAAGGGATGCACGCGACAGTGTCTTTTATTCAAGTTCGCCTTTCGTACACCACCCCGAAAGGGTCGCATTGCACACGCACGGAAGACAATACTGGTCACCGGGGTGTATCTCTGGTACCTAACCCCAACGCACGTTGAGCTTGAACAAAAATAGAAAACTGGACTTGAACGAAAAGGTTCGGCGGTGGATTTATAGGACTGCCACGACATAGCAGCTCAGGGCAGGGTATCTGCAGCTTGCGGTAGCACGCTACACGACACAGGCCACTACGAAAGCTGGCGCTGACGTCAAGGACTCGAGGGGGCGGCACGTTACGAAGCCGTACCTCATTGAGTCGCTTGTCGATGCCTCCTACGAAGCCCCACCATCCCCAACTCTCAGGAAAGTCTTTTGAGTAAAAATACATAGGTTTGGGCAGTGCTGTTTTCCTTCTTCGGTTCATGCTGTCACTATTTTTGGGGTTGTCACCTAAAAAGAAGAACACCGGTACCAAACGGTGTCCACCCTGAGTCCAAAAATTGGGCACTCGTAAAAAGGCCTTTTCGGGGCACTTCAGCAGCCAAAAAGCATGTTTTAGGCATTTCTATACGGTTCTGGGGCGGTTTACCAAATTTTATTGCCTTTTAGGAGCCCCTATGTGGTTCCCAAAAAAATGACCTATTTTGACAGCTTTTGACCCCCCTACCCCCCCCCACCCCCCCCCCCCCAGGGATGATAAAATACAACCCCAGTTTCAAAAAATACAAAAAATACGAAAAATACAAAAAAAAATACAGTATTTTTTGTATTTTTTGGTATTTTATGGATTGTCAGCAGGGGCTAATTCCCATTATAGAACTGTTTTTAACTTTTTGCCCATTATAGAACAGTCGCTAACTTTGTGCCCATTATAGAACTGTTTTAACTTTTTGCCCATTCTCGATAACTGTGTGCCCAGTATAGAACATTCCGCTAACTTTGTGCCCATTATAGAACATTCCGCTAACTTTTGGCCCATTATAGAACATTGCTAAATCGTCACTTCTGGGACTCGATACCCCAACCTCCAGGCTGCCAAAATCTTGGGGCTAAATTTTGGTTCCCAACTCGGGTCCAGGTTTGGTCCAAGTTTTGGGTCAGGTTTCGGGCTCAAGTTTCGGTCCACGCGGGCCCGGTCTGAAGTCTGGGCCTAATTACTGGTAGCGCCAGGCCAGTAACCTGGTAACCAGACTGGTCCTGGACCTGGATTATGTCATCATGCCACGGAAAAGCCTCGAACAGACCGGGCGGTCGGCTCAGAGTCAGACTGCTGTCAGGCTGCGTGCAGTCTGGTAGTGTTAGTCTGGCCTCTGGGGGTGATTTCCCATTATGCTATTAAAGTTTGCTAATTTCCCCATTATGCTATTAAAGTGGTGCTAATTTCCCCATTATGCTCTAACTTAGTCTGGTGTCAGATCACCAGCTGAGCTGTCAGTGCGAACCCTGCTGACCCCTTTTGGTGAACATGCTGATTGTTTCCCGCGGACCAGCACAGTGCCAAGACGCTGTGACTTGCAAAGTTAACTGTTCGGAAATAAGCCGTTTTCTCGAAACAATCTACTGACAGTAGGCTAAGTAGCGCCGTCGAATCGATTTCATCAAACGACTGCTCGCGTTAGGCACGGTTAGAAAGTGCATTGTCATTATCTTCCTCGAAAATGGACAAAACTACTCAGAAAAAGTCTTGACCAGACTACCTGTGCGGTACTACGACCGCCAGTAGCCCAGTCGCAGAATGGGGAAAATAGCAAACTTTAATAGCATAATGGGAAATGTCCCGGCCTCTGGCAGCTGACGCTTGAAGTTGATCTGGTTGTCGTCTATTGATGACCAACCCAAGTTTGGGGGACCCAAGTTTGGGACCCAAGTTTGGGACCCAAGTTTGG
>JAPJBO010001739.1:0-31019 GCA_030068145.1 Diplonema papillatum
CCGCGGTGTCAGCGACCTGGGTCCGACTACATAGCCCGGCCTCCTTCTCAAGTACAGTGGTATTTCCCTTCCGCGGTCAGCGAGCGAGCTGGGTCCAGACTACATAGCCCGGCCTCCTTCTCTTGGTCGCCTGGGGGGCTGTGCAGTGAATACAGACTTCTGTGGATTCATGCGGAGCTGTTCATAGTTGCGCATGCGGAATCTTCTGCAGCTCTTACGGTTGCGTAATGTTTGAACTCTTTGGAAAATGTGCTCCTGCTCGAGGACTGGTATGACGGGCCTTTCTTAGGAGAGGTCCGCGCACTCAAAGTTCGACTAATATGCGCAGCCCCCGCGATAATCTGCAACTCCGCACAGTTGCGTGAGTCTGCGGTTGAGGCTGCGGGAGACATCGGCAATTTTTCCCCAATGCAAGACCTGCACAACTCAACCAAATCCAGCGGTGGTGGTGAGCACCGGAAGCACAGGGCACACGGCAGTCCCCCCCGCGGGGTAGACGGATACACGGAATTCCTGCTGAGATCCTTTCTTCTCCCTCACTTCGAAGACGAAAACCCCAGCATGCTCTTTTTCGCGTCTGCCATACGTTCCCCGACAGATCCAGTTTTGCAGTGGCCGAAATGCCTCGCCAGCCGTATGCCGCCGTAGAATGCACCCAGCGCCATGAGGTACGTGAAGAAGAACAGGATGATCTGCGTATTTTGTTGAAACGGCGTAAAAGACATGCAACTTGTGGGTGGTAGTTCGAGCCAAACTACTGGGTTGAGGGGATCGGGGTGCCTGAACGTTCTCGAACGGGCACCGCAGGGCAGAGCGGCCGGGGTTGTGGCACTGTGCTGCCTCCGACTCAAGCTTTCAAGCTGTGGTTGACCGTCACGTTCCTGGACCAGGAGCGGCGTTTTTCTTCTTTCTTCTTCTACTTCCTACCCAAATCAGTTGTAGCCTACGAACCCCCCAGTATCGCCCACCCAAAGACACTCTTTCTGAAATGGCGACACACACTAACAGAGGAGACGACACTGATAGTGGGACCTGTGTAGTACATCGTCCTAGTGCGTAAACCCAGATTTATCCGTCAGGCCTCTAAGTTACGCTGATCCGTGATGTTTGCGGTTCAGCGTAACTTCGAGGTAGTCAACGGCCAAGTTCCAAATGCCTGGACGATGACCAATATGGACTTGGCGACTTCCAGGATACAAACTTTGAGAAGGATGCGCTTTCCCTTACGACCATGCTGTCGGGGCCTTGTGCTTTGCCAATGAGCCGTTCCAGAGACTTGCACGCCCCAATGGGTGGGCGAACACGGGCCTTTCGCCACAGACTTTGCCCGGAAGTTAGAAAACCTCATCAGGAAATACTCGACGTAGCTGCTTCGACTCCGAATGGAAGGGAGAAAATATAGAGGTAAGGGGCCAATACAATACAAACACAATCTGATCTGTTCTTTGCTAACACCACCGTGTGTTGTTTTCTCACTCAGGACTTTGACCTGTTGTGTTTGTGTGATTTGTCGTGTAGGGGTAGACCCGCATGACCTCACGTCCGTTCAACACGTGGTTCGGTAGTTACAGCACGTGGGGTCCCTTCTGTTCTTTGTGGGCAGCATCGTCGAGCATTTCCTTTCAAGTTGGCGCTTATGTAAAAAAACGCCCAAAACTCCCCAGACCCCTGTACACTGCTGAGTGGTCCCCCCTCTAAAACCCGAGTGCAAGAAGTAAAAGGGATAAGGAAAAGGTAAGAAATCTTTTTGCGGTGGTCTCCGCCGGTCTGGTAGTTTGTGCTACCTCCGTTCTTTTGCGCTCGTTCTCTTCTCTGCCCACCACGGTACGTACACTCTTTTACTCTCTTTGGCTAGCCAAAAAAGACTCCTGCCGCCGACACCACGAACACATTCGCAATGAATGTGGCCCTGAGGGTTGCCATGTAGCCAGTATCGGTCTAAGTCAACGCTGTTACTTTCATGGGATGTTCACCGGGGAAGGGTCCGACCTAACCGTTAGTCAACAGCAGCGTCGAAAAGGGGAGTCGTTGTTGTTGGTGCTGGTTTTGTGGGATGAAGTAGGGGAAAGAAAATTTCTTTTTGCGGTGGTCTCCGCTGGCCTGGTAGTCCGTGCTACCTCCTTTCTTTTACACTCGTTCTCTTCTCTACTCACTACTGTACGTACTCTTTCGCTCTTTTTCTCTCTTTGGCTAGCCAAAACAAAAGACTTCTGCGACCGACACCACGAACACATTCGCAATGAATGTGGCCCTGGGCCCCCCACGTGCATACATGTTGAGCAGGGGTTGCCATGTAGCCCGTATCGGTCTAAGTCAACGCTGTTACTTTCATGGGATGTTCACCGGGGAAGGGTCCGACCTAACCGTTAGTCAACAGCAACGTCGAAAAGGGGGAGGGGGGAAGAAGATAGAAAATCGGTAGGGGGGGTCGAATAATAACAGTTAATTTGACACACGTCTGGTTGTCCAAAAAACACTACCCACTATTTGATCCTGCCACTGTTCGGCTACCCGGAACTTTTTTTTAGTATTCGGCAAATCGAATAATAACTGGTCTGCCACACAGGGCCCATTTCCGAAGTGATTCCGAAGTGATTCCACTCTCCAAAACACAAGGGGTGCAGACAGTCGCTTTCGGTGGGCTGGGATGTGCACCCCGGACCCCCGCACGTATTACCCCATTTCTGAAGTGATTCCACCTTTTTTGTGGACCAATAACACAGGTGTTATTATTCGACCCCCCCCCCTTTACCCCTTTACCAGCAAGCCGGCTTCCCCCGCTGGGAGTCGGGGACGATGCCGAAAGCAACGCTAGCGCAACCGCACACAAACGCTCTCCTCAACGGCTGAACCGGGAGCTACCGGAGAAGGTGTGGATGTGCTTGGGTGGTACACCCCTGATTCGATTGCGGGATAATAAAACCTCGGGGACAAGAGACTGCATGTTTTTCCCGTTGGAAAATACTCGAGGGCCTGCCTTGTGCTTACTTCGAAGAAGGCTAGAGGGGGAGAAACAATACAACTACAAAGTGGGTCTTTTTTGTTGACCCAGATTCACCTGTGTTTCGCGTGGGCTACAGCACATTTACCTCCTTTGATCTTTTGCAGCTGGCAGCCTCCTCAGGTATTTCCTACAAAGCAGGTGCTTTACTAGGAATAGTTGAGTTGCGGCTCTTGACAAAGATAGATGGAAAAAAGAAGGTGTTTTTATTCTTCGCTTTTTCTCACGAACGGGGGGGTCGGTCCTGCTTTTGTCTTTGTAGGTTCTCCCGACTCCCCAATTCGTGGTTAGCACAAACTCAAGAGGTCTAGTCAACTATTCCCTGCAGTATTGGCATACTTTCAAAAATACTCGAGGGACTGCCTTGTGCTCATTTCGAAGGAGGCTAGAGGGGGAGAACACAATACAACTACAAAGTGGGTCTTTTTCGTTGAACGCTTACGCCCGCCACTAAACCCAGATTTACCTGTGTTTCGTGTGGGCTACAGCACATTTACCTCCTGCAAGCATTTCCTACAATTTTAAGCAGGTGC
Source organism: Diplonema papillatum (assembly GCA_030068145.1). NCBI lineage: Eukaryota > Euglenozoa > Diplonemea > Diplonemida > Diplonemidae > Diplonema > Diplonema papillatum. The sequence goes on from JAPJBO010001739.1 coordinate 3,535, forward strand.
TTATACAAAAAAAAACCTGAGCCCAAATCCTGGACGTGGTTTCAGGTGGCAATTTTGGCAAATGAACATGATCAGAAGGTCCTACTTGGGCGGTTCAGGTTTCTCACACATTGCATGTGGCCAGTGCAGTCACCGGCCGGTCGAATTGACAAAAAAAAAAAAATACTGCTCTCGGATTGACATTCGACCGGTCAAGGCGGTCGAATGTGGACACCGGTCGAACTTCGACCGGGCAAAAAAAAAAACTTGTTTGTGCGCACTAGCGGCTTTTCAACTGATTTGGTGAGATGCTTTTAGTACGCTGCCAACTACTAATTTTTAGTACCAACAATGCATTGTTAACACAAAAAATCTGCCGTGGGTAGTGCCACACAGTAGTAGAAAATGGTGGGAAAACGGAAAGCTTTGACAAATGCCAAGGTCACGGGGGCAAGGGCAAGCTTTTGGATTCCCAACTCCACTCACCAACTCCTGGATTGCAGTATGATCGGCTGCAGCCAGAATACCGAGATTACTGGGGTCTACAACAAGGTGGTGAAGCAGCAGCACACCCACGAAGGCACATGCCAAGGTCACAGCAGTCAGAATGGGGCCCACCTACAAACCAAAACTGGCCTCAGGCATCTCAAGACTCCACTGCAACCCCAAAACTCGTCACTCTGGGTCCATCTTTTGTATGATGGGTAAAACTGGGTTGTCGACCTGTTCATGGCACTAATGATTCACAAGCGAAGCTACTGGAGAAAGTCGTATTAAGCCGTCCTACTACTGATGCACGACAGTGTACTAATTTTGTGAGACTGCCCGTTCAGCTAAACCCCAAAGTTTGAAGCGACCTTTCACTCTAAAACACCACATGTTGTTTTCCCACGCGTAGCGTGGGGAATATTTTTTCTGGCATTGGATGGATTTTAACCTGCATTCCCCAGTGCAAAAAAAAGTTGTGGCAAAATTCCTGTCCAAAAAAAAAAAAGGTTTTTTCGGAAAGTGACTTCCCGGTCGAGCGGTCGAGCCTGACTGCACTGCATGTGGCTAAAAAAAGAAAAGGGGTTATTCATACCCCTCCAATCGTCGGCCCGCCATCGTCATCTTCGGGGCTCGGCGTTTCTGGTGCAGGAGTCGGCGACGGTGTGCACGTGTCGTCACTTTCGTACCGGCAACCAGTCCGCATGGCGCAGTCCGTCTGGTTTTCGTTGCCTAACTCACAGCACAGCGTCACATTCGCGCTGGCCAGGCAGTCAATGACACCCACGTCAAACTCCAGCAGGAAACCCGTGTGGCCGTCAGCCTGTCCGAAGGAGGCACAAGCCAGGCTCGTGAGGATCAAAATCATTGTATTTTTTTTGGTTTTGTTTTATTGTTCTCGTGTCTTTTTTTGCGTTTCTTTTTCCCCTTTCTTTGGGGGGACGAGCTGTGCTGTGCCTGATTGTTTTGAGAGTGAGTGTTTTCGACGATGCTTTCTGCTGTTTCGCGATGAACGCAGCACCAGAATCATTCTATCTTCTTCTTCCTTGGAGTGAGAGTTCGCATGCGATTCCGGGGTTATAAAGCGTCTGGGACCAGACGTGCAGACCTGGCATTTCGTTCACATGACCCTTCGTTCGGCATGACAAAAAAAAAGCGACCTAAGTACGTAAGCGCACTAAGGCCAGCTCTTTTGGTGCTGGATTGCCTTCAAATCTGTGTCTCGAACTCCCATGCAATCTACTGAAGCTGGTGCATCCCCCCTGACAGGAGATGATGATGCCGTATAACTCGAAGGCTGGAATGCAAAGAATCTGTGGCGATGGTTCGTTGTGGAACGCTTTCGTAAATCAACTCGCTCCCTTCCGACACTCAAGGACACCGCCTCTGTCGGCGCGTTGGCGGTCCGCATACCGGCATAGGAAACCGACGAGGGTGGAGGAAAAAACGGCGAGACCGTCGTCCCGAAAAGATCTAGCTGGGGGGAGGGGTTCTATTGTTTTCTTCTTTTGGGGTGAGGTTCTTTCGCCCCGGTTTGGTTGGCGGAGGCAAGGGGGAACGGATACTACGGAGAAGGAAACGTGAGAGCACATTTAGCCCCCTTCCCCTCCTGCGGGTTGCTCTCGGAGAAGGAAACGTGAGAGCACATTTAGCCCCCTTCCGGTTGCTCTCGGAGAAGGAAACGAGAGCACCTTCCCCTCCTGCGGGTTGCTGGAAACGTGAGAGCACATTTAGCCCCCTTCTCCTCCTGCGGGTTGCTCTTTGTAACAACGTCGAGTCCGCAGGGTCGGTGGAAGGTGGTTCTTTACGTAGGGCTTTGTTCTCACCACGCCAGTAGAACTACTATCGTAAAACGTAAGAGGAAAAAGGGGAAAGACTGAAAGACTGAAAGACATAAAAGGAACGGCAAGCCAAAGACCGACTGTCCCACTGTTCGGGGAATCTATGTTTGCGCTGTAACGACGGTCAAAACCGCACAGGGCGCTTGTTTATGTTGGGGAAGTCAGGCGGCAGAAGAGACGAGAAACATGCACGACTTGAGCAAGGGAACGCCCAAGAGAAAATCGCAACGCGAGCAACGTTGTGTCCCTCAAGCAGGGGACCGTACGAATGAGCGCAATAGCCGGAAACACGACTCGGTGCGCGCGAAGGTAGTCACTCTCCCACCGATTCTACACCTCTCGTGTCACTGCACAAAGTCAGACGAGAGTCAAAATCAGCAGGGTCTTCTATCCCCGCTGACAGATTCAAGTCCTTTCTCTTGACTGCTGTTTCGCCAGATAAGGAATCTCATTGGTCCATTCATGCGCGTCTTTAATTAGAAGACGAGGCGTTTTGAAGAGAGTCATAGTTACCTCGGTCGCGTAACGTCGACATGCACACAACAAACCTCCGGAACCTGTGCGTTCGGTCTCAAAAGGCGGGTATCAGGATCAACGTAGACCCAGGCCGAAGCGAACGTGTTTTCGTTGTACCGCGTCAGCCTTTTGACGTACACACCGACTGCGAACTCAGTATTTGAGTCGAGCGGGTCCGTGAACTCCGTGCATCTGGTAAGACGAAAACGCCTCGTGCATCTGCAGCTTTATGCAGGTTGCCGGAAGCCTTTCAAACTCGTTTAATGTGTCGGTGTAGTGCGAGCAACGCTTCTTCGCGTAGCGTCGGCATGGACACACAACGAACCCCAAAACTCGCGCATTCGGTCTTAAAGGCGGACAGCTTACGTCATGGCAGGCTAACGTTTTGACGTTACACGCCGACGGCGAACTCAGTGTTCGAGTCGAGCGGGTAGCGTTCACCACCGTGCACGCGACGACTCTGCGGATGTCCTGCAAGTCGGTCCACGCGAAATGCAAAGGAAACCCGTGCATCTCGTAGGACGACAACGCCTGCATCTCCAGCTTTAGGCAGGTTGCCGGAAACCTTCCAAACTCGTTCAATGCGTTCTTCCCGGAACGTCATGGACACGCAACAAACCCGCAAGACTCGTGCATTCGGTCCTAAAAGCGGATCTTACGTCACGGCAGGCCACCGGTCAGGGTTTCGCTTCAGGGAAGCGACGTAGACCCAGATCGAGGCGTACGTGTTTTCGTTGCACCGCGTTAACGTTTTGACATACACGCCGACGGCTAACTCAGTGTTCGAGTCGAGCGGGTCAGTAGCGTGCACCCCCGTGCACGCGACGACTCTGCGGATGTCCTGCGAAATGCAAAGGAAACCCGTGCATCTCGTAGGACGACAACGCCTGCATCTCCAGCTTTGGAAACCCTCCAACCTCGTTCAATGCGTTCTTCGCGGAACGTCATGGACACGCAACAAACCCGCAAGACTCGTGCATTCGGTCCTAAAGGCGGATCTTACGTCACGGCAGGCCACCGGTCAGGGTTTCGCTTCAGGGAAGCGACGTAGACCCAGATCGAGGCGTACGTGTTTTCGTTGCACCGCGTTAACGTTTTGACGTACACGCCGACGGCGAACTCAGTGTTTGAGTCGAGCGGGTCAGTAGCGTGCACCCCCGTGCACGCGACGACTCTGCGGATGTCCTGCAAGTCGGTCCACGCGAAATGCAAAGGAAACCCGTGCATCTCGTAGGACGACAACGCCTCCCGCAGGCCCGCCTTGTGCTGGTCGAGCACCTCGCGGTGCTTCTGCACGAGCCACGCTTCTTCGCCGTCGGCGACACCGCGGCCCATGTGGTACCCTTGGCAGCAGGCCTGCTCTAGGCTCGGGAGGATGACGTGGTCGAGCACGCGGCGGCCGTGGATGTCGAGCGGGTTGCGGAAGGTCGTCAGCATGTTCTTGACCGGCGAGCGCTGCTCCCGGATGACGGCCTTCACCGCGTCGGCGACGAGGAGCTGCAGCTTCAGCTGCGCGTCGGCCGGGATTTCGACGTAGAACCCGTCGCGCGCCGACACGTCCGGCTGGCAGGTCTCCTGCGGCGGCGTTTGCCCCGGCGGGAACAGCGGGCTCCAGCACCTGGGGTTGAAGAAGTCCCACTGCATGCGCCGGGGTTGCCCGGAGGGCTGGACGTTGCAGTACACGTTCGTGGGGTTGAACGCGATCGCGGCGTCGCGGAGGGGGCAGAGCTTGCTGAGCACGGGCCACCGATGCCCGGTCACGGGGTCCCACAGGTGCCAGTGCGTGGGGTTCACTGCGTCCTTCGTCAGCACGAACCCCGCGTTCGGCGTCGCGTCAGTCCCGCCGAGGACCACCCACACCTCGCCGAACCGCCTCTGCGGCGGATGCGTCAGCCACGTGAACAGATTCGCCAGCAACAGCGCGTGCTCGTCCGAGCTGCCAGCGCCAACTCCCAGGAAGTCCGCGCAAGTCCCCCACACCATCGCGGAGTTCACCCGCCCTGCAACGCCACCCCCTCCCTGCTCGCCCGCCGCCGGGGCCGCCGGCGCGCTCACGCGCAGGAACGGGATGCACGCGACGAACCGCGCGAGCTCGAACTCCGACCCTTCGTCGCCGCTCCACACCGTCTTCGGCGGCGCGATGCCGTCGGGGCGGACGAACCGGGTCACCAGGAACGACCGCTGGTCGGTCGCGCTGTTAACGAGCGCCACGGTCCGGTCGGACCGGGCGCGGTCGCTGTTTTTTTCCGCCGCCGACGCCGACGTGCCGGCGCCTTCCACCGCCTTCCGGCAGCCAGCCACCCAGCGCTGCGCGAGCCAGAACAGAGGGGTCGCCTCGTTGGTCCGCCGGGCGTCCAGGTATTCCGCGGTCGGCTGCTTCGGGCACGCTGGCGTCAGCGTGAGGTACAGCGAGACGGTCGCCGTCAGGTCGACCGGCGTTTCGGCCGCGGGTTGCAGGTCGGACGGCTGCGCGTACGCAAGGGACACCGGCGGGGTGTCGAGGGTGAGTGTGCCCTCCCAGGTGTTCCGCGGGGAGGCGTAGAGCGTGTGGAAGGGGAGTTCGCACGACCCGAGGTACCGCTTGACCTCGTGGTAGCTGACCGTGCGCCCGTCGGCGTCGCGGTGGAGGTCCGGCGTCGGCCGGTGGAGCCGGACCTTGTCGAACACGCGGATCTCGATCGAGTCGTCGATCAGCGCCAGCGTCGAAGCCTTGCCTTCCTCGACGGGGATCGGGAGCTTGAGCGTCTCGAAAAACAGCGGGTCCGGCCCGACGGCCGCCCGCGTCCTCTGCGGCGCGACGGGGCCAAACCGCACCTCGACGAAGATGTCCGAGGTCCCGTCGCGGGTGCCTTCGTCGTCGTCGTCGCCCGGCTTCTTGTCGTCGGCCGCGAGGCCCAGCTCGGCGGCGCCGAAGCCGGAGCCGGACGAGCGGAGGACCCGCGCGGGCTTCCGCCCGTCGACGACGTGCGAGTTGCAGCGGATGGGCACGTTGCTCGCGGCCTTTACGTACGCGAGGACCATCAGCTTTTCCGACGCGGCCTCCGGGGACGGCTCGGGCTGCGGCTTGCGGTACGGGCGCAGTTTGCTTATGGGGCGGAAGAAGTCGCGGACGAACGCGATGAGGTCAAACTGCTCCTCGACCACGGGCTGCGTGACGACCTGCCGGAGCACGTCTGCGTCCACCTGCGCGGGCTTCGTGATCGACGCCTTCGCGCGGCGGATCTTCGCGAGCCACGCGTCGGTGGACAGCACCGCGGCCGGCTCCACCGCTTCGACCTCCGCGTCTCGGCCCCAGACGCTGGTCGAAGGGTTCCTTGGCACCGGCCGAGCATGCTTCCCGGCGAGCATGCGGTCCTGCCGGTCCGTCCGCGGCGCCGGCGACGGGTTCTTCATGAGGTGCCACCGGTAGGCAAGCAGCTCAACCCTGTCCAGGGTCCCCGCCCGCGGGGGATCGTGCCCTGGGGGGAGCAAAACCGAGGCCAAGCTGCCGGTTTGCTGCTCCTGTGCGACGTGCCGGCGCTTGCTCTTCGAGATCAGGCTTGTCCCCCTCCGCTCGGCGAGACGCTTCATCAGCGGCTGGTGGACGGGGTCGTTCGGGTCGAGGCGCCCAGCCATGACCTCCTTAACCACCGTCTCGAAGCCCAGGCGGACCGTTTCCGCGTTCGACGGCTGCGGCGCCTTGGACGGGACGCCCGGGTCGGACTGCGACCAGAACGCCTCCGCGAGGACTGCCCCCGACGTTTCGGGCCTCCCCTCTCCCATTTCGCTGCGGAAGGGGTACCACGTGCCGCCCCTGTGCTCTGCTGCATGAGCGGCGGCGCCCGGTTCGAACGGCGACGTGCCGAAGGGCGGGGTGATGGTGATGTGGCCACAGGGCGTGCCGAACGGTCTTCCCCGCTGGATCACCTGCACGAGGATGGCCTCCGGCTCCTTCGCGAGGTGCAGGCGGACGAGCGCGCTCGGCCGCACGTGGAAGTCCTGGCACAGCGGACGCCACTCGGTCTCCGCCGCGTACCGGCCCCTCCCGTCGCCGCCCCGCGGGCGCACGAAGAACTTGCACTTGTACAGCAGCGGTGCGTCGGCGTTCACCGAGTAGTCCGGCGCGATCCGAAGCTGCGGCGCGCGCTGCTTCAGCAGCGCAGTCGGCTGCATCCTCGGGTCAGCCCCCGGGACCAGCGGCGGGGCATCGGGGGTGGGGTACCGCCGGACTAGCCCGAACGAGACGTTCGGGGGGACGCCGAGGTGCTTCAGGGTGTGCCACACGCTGAGCATCTCCCGCAGGATGCCGACTTCCTGCTCGACAGCCGCGTCTCGGAGGGCGATGGCATCGGACAACTGGCGGAGGATCTCGGGCTCGATTCCGGCGGCCTTCACCGCGGCTTCGAGAGCGTGGATTTTGGCGGGGAGGTGCAGCGCGAGTTGCACGTCGTGCCGGGTGTTCAGGAGGTGGGTCTGGAGAGCGACGACTGTGCTCGCCGCTACGACCCCGTCGATGACGATTGGGTCCGACGGGAACAGGACGTTGAGGATGATCTGGAGCGCGCGGCGCTCCAGCAGCCCGAACTCGTCGGCGGGCACCGCCGCGTGGTCCCACCACTCGTACGGCACCCCCGTGAGCGTCTGCTCCGGCGACGGGAGCTCTGCCTTCAGCCGAGTGCCCTCCGTTGCGATCCAGTGCCGCAGGGCGATGAGCATCCCCCTCGGGAGGTCGCTCAAACAGTCACAAAACGCCTCCTCCCCTGCCCACGGCCCCGCGCGCCCCACCATGTCGAACACCCCGGAGGCTCTGTCCTCAACGTCGGCAGTCACCGCCGACAAAAAGTCGGACAGTGCGCGGATTGTGTTCCGCCCGACAACGCCGTCCGCCTCGAGCCGCGGCGCCCATTGCGCCGCAACGGCGGCTCCCAGCCGCGCCAAGGCTTCGCCGTGGGCCCCGGACGCCGACGCGCGGATGAGGTGCACCAGCAAGTCCTCGACCCGGCGCTCCGCCGAGGACCGCGAGACCGACGGGGGCGGCAGCAAGGGAGACAAGCTGTCGTCGCGCCCGTCCGACGCCGGCTTCGCGGGCTTCGTGAGCCGGCGGAAGTCCTTGTCCAGCTGCTCGAGCCGGGCGACGGCGGCGGTGGCAGCGGTGAAGCAGGGGTGCGTGACGAAGAACACCTCCGACACGTGCACGTCGAGCTGGTACGTTTCGACCCACCCCCTCCGCACCGGGCCCTCGACGGTGCAAACTGTCGGTCGGATGCGCTCCGACCACGAAACGTTGCCTGCGCGTTGGGGTGGCAGGTCTAGGTTACACAACATAGCATGTTTTGGGGGGGGTTCAAACCGGTACTAGCCGGGGTCTACGTTCCAATCGGTAGAAAACGACACTTGTTTAGCGTTTATTGTTGGTTTAAAAGTTCGGTGGTTTAGGGTCTCCGGTTGACCATTGAGGCTGCTTTTTAGACTGTTTCTTGTACCACACGGGCTTCGTGAGCCGGCGGAAGTCCTTGTCCAGCTGCTCGAGCCGGGCGACGGCGGCGGTGGCAGCGGTGAAGCAGGGGTGCGTGACGAAGAACACCTCCGACACGTGCACGTCGAGCTGGTACGTTTCGACCACCGGGCCCTCAACGGTGCAAACTGTCGGTCGGATGCGCTCCGACCACGAAACGTTGCCTGCGCGTTGGGGTAGCAGGTCTAGGCTACACAACATAGCAGAGAGAGAGAGAGAGAGACGAGTTAGAGTGCAGGGACCATCTCTCCGGGGAGTTTCCGGTCTCCTCACTTCTCTTCGCACTGCTACGGCGGGCGTAAGTCGCTCCGGAGGCGCGCCGCAGGTCGCGGCGCTCCGGAGGCGCGCCGCAGGTCGCGGCTCTGCTACAGTGAGTGGTAGCACCGGAGTTGGTGCTGCAGCGGGCGCTCTGGCCGGCGGGTGAGCTCGTCTCGCGGGGGATCGCCGCCTTGTAGCGCTGCGGCCCTCTTCTTCCTCGCGACTGCGCGGCCTACGGCGGCGGCAAACACCTTGATGGGAAACTTCAGCTTCCAATTAGCGAAAGCTACGTCCTGAGGGTACACGGGTTTGGCGTCGTTCCAGCTGTCTTTGGAGCATACTGCTTCTATGCCGTTTAACATCAGCTCTGTCCTCCGTCCAGCTGCAAAACGTGGACGGTGTGAGAATCCCGGCATTGCCGGCGCACCCAGGCAGCGTAAAGAGCATACACCCTGTCGCCACTTCCCGGGGAAGGCTGAGGCCCCCGTGTCAGCAAAGCTTAGGTCGTTGATGGCTCGTGCTAGATATCCTATCTGCAACCCTTTTTCGGCAAACGTTTCCCCAGGCAGCTTGGATCGCGTGTAGGCCTCAAAATCCAAAGCGAGTTCCACGCCGGTCGTGGGGAGAGGGGGGGTGTTGACCCAACGTAGATTCCTTAGCCAGTAGACTAGCGACGCCGCGAAGCGCGTCCCAATCTGCTTCGTGAGGAGCTCACGGCTGTCCCTTGCCAGCTCAACGTCATATCTCCCTGCCGCGGCGGAGGCAAGCTCCCAGGGGCGCGTCGTCGCGATATTGTGCTGCGCTTGCGCCATCTCGATGGAGATGGTCCCGATCAGCTTCTGGACCCTCTCCACGAGTACCGGCGGGGTTCCGATGGGGGGAATCCCCCGTGTGCTCAGGCATAGGGGCATATTCTGTGCCGCCACTCCTGCGACGTCGAGTCGGCAGTGTAGATTGACCCACCTGCCCCCTGGTCCCGGGCATTCCCAGAAATAGTGTAGCAGGGTCCCCATGGCATGTTTTGGGGTTCAAAACGGTACTAGCGGGGGTTTACGTTCAAATCGGTAGAAAAAGGCACCTTTTTAGCGTTTATTGTTGGTTTAAAAAGGTTCGGTGGTTTAGGGTCTCCGGTTGACCATTGAGGCTGCTTTTTAGACTGTTTCTTGTACCACACGGTGAACTCTAGCAACTTTTTGATCGAGTGAAATCAGACTCTCCGAAAGCGGGTGTGCCACACCCGGAAATAGGGGGGTGGAATCGGGAGTGGCCGCATGTATCTCGTTTTCCTTGTATTTTGCCTGAGAAATGCGGGAGTGGCACACTCCCGCACTGAGGGAGTCCACTCCCGCGTGTATCTCATTTTCCTTGTATTTTGCCTAGGAAATGCGGGAGTGGCACACTCCCGCATTGAGGGAGTCCACTCCCGCATGTATCTCATTTTCCTTGTATTTTGCGTGAGAAATGTAGGAGTGGCACACTCCCGCATTGAGGGAGTCCACTCCCGCATGTATCTCATTTTCCTTGTATTTTGCGTGAGAAATGTAGGAGTGGCACACTCCCGCATTGAGGGAGTCCACTCCCGCATGTATTTCATTTTCCTTGTATTTTGCCTAGGAAATGCGGGAGTGGCACACTCCCGCATTGAGGGAGTCCACTCCCGCATGTATCTCATTTTCCTTGTATTTTGCCTGAGAAATGTAGGAGTGGCACACTCCCGCATTGAGGGAGTCCACTCCCGCATGTATTTCATTTTCCTTGTATTTTGCCTAGGAAATGCGGGAGTGGCACACTCCCGCATTGAGGGAGTCCACTCCCGCATGTATCTCATTTTCCTTGTATTTTGCGTGAGAAATGTAGGAGTGGCACACTCCCGCATTGAGGGAGTCCACTCCCGCATGTATTTCATTTTCCTTGTATTTTGCCTAGGAAATGCGGGAGTGGCACACTCCCGCATTGAGGGAGTCCACTCCCGCATGTATCTCATTTTCCTTGTATTTTGCCTGAGAAATGTAGGAGTGGCACACTCCCGCATTGAGGGAGTCCACTCCCGCATGTATTTCATTTTCCTTGTATTTTGCCTAGGAAATGCGGGAGTGGCACACTCCCGCATTGAGGGAGTCCACTCCCGCATGTATCTCATTTTCCTTGTATTTTGCCTGAGAAATGTAGGAGTGGCACACTCCCGCATTGAGGGAGTCCACTCCCGCATGTATTTCATTTTCCTTGTATTTTGCCTAGGAAATGCGGGAGTGGCACACTCCCGCATTGAGGGAGTCCACTCCCGCATGTATCTCATTTTCCTTGTATTTTGCCTGAGAAATGTAGGAGTGGCACACTCCCGCATTGAGGGAGTCCACTCCCGCATGTATTTCATTTTCCTTGTATTTTGCCTAGGAAATGCGGGAGTGGCACACTCCCGCATTGAGGGAGTCCACTCCCGCATGTATCTCATTTTCCTTGTATTTTGCCTGAGAAATGTAGGAGTGGCACACTCCCGCATTGAGGGAGTCCACTCCCGCATGTATTTCATTTTCCTTGTATTTTGCCTAGGAAATGCGGGAGTGGCACACTCCCGCATTGAGGGAGTCCACTCCCGCATGTATCTCATTTTCCTTGTATTTTGCCTGAGAAATGTAGGAGTGGCACACTCCCGCATTGAGGGAGTCCACTCCCGCATGTATTTCATTTTCCTTGTATTTTGCCTGAGAAATGTAGGAGTGGGACTCCCGCACTTTTTCACACCCGCTTTCACTCTGGTGGGTGTACGACGGAAGGAAAAGCTGCTCATACCCATGACGGCCGCTTCGTCGAAGGGGCCCACCGGGTGCTCGCCGAGGGGGTCGACGAGGCTCCGCATGATCCCGGTGTCGGGGTCGATGTACTTGGTTGGGTCAGTGCGCGATTCGACTGCGGCGAGGAGCAGACGCTGCTCGAGGGGTCTGTACAGGTGCTTGAGGATCGAAGGGTGGCGCTTCTGGTACAGGCCGTCGCTGCCCTGCAGCAGGAAGTCGACCGGCACGCAGCAGCTGGCCGCCGGGGACGCGAAGAGGAACGAGATCCGGTCGTGGAGCCGGTCCACCGCGCGGCCGTACTGCTCGCCCACCTGCGCGAAGACCAGCGCCAGCCGCCGCTGCAGCCGCGCCTGCTCGTCGGCGCGCGCCCGCTGCTCCGCCTCGCCGGACGGGCTGGGCGGGGCTGACGGGACACCGTCCTCGTTGCCGGCCGCGTCGGCGGCGGGCGCCGCCGCCGCAGGGCCGCCGCCGGCTACGCTGGCCCTTCTGGGCGGCGTCGCGCTTCCTGTGTTTGTTTGAGAGTTCGGGTTCGCTTGGGATTTCGGGTTTTTAAAGTCTTTTTAAAGCCAATACGTGTTCGGGGGGGGGGGGAATCTTAGTTTACACGGTGAACTCCAGCCTCTGAGATGGAGTTAAATCGGGAGGTCCGAAAAGGGCATGTGCCACACCCGCAAAGGGCATGTGCCACACCCGCAAAGGGCATGTGCCACACCCGAAAAGCGGGTGTGGACACCGGCAAAGCGGGTGTGAAAGTTGGATTTTCGTGTGTAAATACCTGTGTTCTCATCAGTATTCTGGACTGACTTTGCCTTTTCCCCCAATTTCTCAGATACCTGTTCGTTGATACCTCAAGAAAACATCATCCAGCGACTCACACACTCTTAAACACAACGATGCCACTGTCCTCAAGTATGCCACGAACACCTGAAGACAACAAGCGGAGGCGCACGATCGAGGGCAGCGACAATGGCAGCGACTGCGAAGCCAACAACACGGCAACCTCCGACGTTGTCTCCAACTTTATTGAGGCATACCTCGTAAAGAAGGTCGGAGCAGCGATAAGGTTGAGCAGCCTGCGTCAGCTCGTTTCCGAGGTGACAGGAGTAAGGCTCCACAAAAAGTCGCCGTTGTTGATGCAGGTCATCACCGACTTCATAAAGCCGCCGAAATTCACAGCGGGGGAGGTTACAGCAATGACGAAGGCGAGAACCCTTCCGGATCAATACCGCATTGAAAGCAAAGTGCGCAACGTCCAAGATGTGAAGGTTGTTGGTGTCACGCTCAGAAGCAAGCCGATCACGGCGTGGAGACAGCAGACACATGCTAAGCACGCGCTGTACAACAAAGTGGTTCAAGCCACTAAGCCCACGTTCCGCGGAGCGGATCTCCTGGCCGTTCTGTCGTCAATTACGCAGGCCCAGAACACGGATGCGGACGAGCCGTCGAAGCCCATACGCATCGCCTTCCCAATTACGACGCCGGGTGCAAAAGAGCAAGGGTTCCATGTGACCTCTACGGACATGATGACCTGATCAGCGCGGCAGTGAAGGGAAGCTCGCAGAAGAAAACAGAAAAAGAAAGGGCAAAGTGATGCTGCCGCCCGTGCGGGAACACCGCCGCAGGAGGCCCTCACGAGCGGAAGTTTACGGGTGACTGGTACGATGAGGCGGTGGGACGCAGAACTGGCGAACAGAAGAGTTCTCAATACGAACTGCGGCCTGGAGGATGCTGAGGACACAGGACCCTACATGTCCTCAATGTCCTCTTCAATCAGCAGTGCCTGCTGTTCTTCCTCCTGGGGATCATTGTCGCCCGTCAGACCCAGCCCCATGATCTGGCGGTACTGCTCGTCCAGGTCCACGGCCGCCACTCCCTCGCCAGCAAGTGCTGCACCCTGCGCAATGGGGACCTTCACTTGCCACAAGCCAAGGTGGAGCTGTCTGCAGAGCACTGGCTTCTGGTCGTCAGCGGGCTCGTCGAGGACGTAGGTGGTTGGGTACAGACCCGATGGCACACTGCTGCCCGCGGGGACAACACGTACGCACTCGAGAGTGACTGTTGTGCCCACCACCTTGTAATTAATCTGTGTAAACAGGCCTTCGACGAGGGCCGCAGATGACGGCGGCAGCATCACTCTGGCCTCTATTTTTCCGTTTTCTGCTGCGAGCTTCCTTTTAGTCTGGCGCTGATCAAGTGCTTCCGCAATATTCATCTGGTCACACCATGTCCGTGGATAAGGGGCCCAGAGACGATATCGAAGGACTCATTCATCACAGGAAGACAAATAATTAAACCATGCAATCCGCAAACGCTGCTGTGTTAGAAGTGGGCAAAACTCTCATCGAAGAGCGTTATTATGCAACACGGACCTCCCAGAGAAAGCTAGACCTTGTCAATAAGTCGCACAAGCGGCGTACTAGCATGAGTATCGGGGTGTCCGTGAAGCGCTGCAGAAAAGTGGAGAAGGAGTCGCGCTCTCGAGTAAAGGAGAGACTGCAACGGGGCTTAGCAGGTGCGTTCAAGGTCTTGGAAGAGGAGGGGTGGCGTGAATCCGCAAGATTGTCTTCCGTACCACTTGTTGGCGTACTGTATACCGACGGGTACACAGCAAGAAACTCGCTGAGATCGCGCAACGCGCGCACACGTCTGTCGATGTCCCTGGTATACCCAGAAACCGGCGGTTTTGTCCCGTCCGTAACTGTCGTCGACCGGAAGAAAGCGCAATTTAAGCATTTCGAGAACCGGTTTCTCAACCATGCAATTTTGCGCCTTCACAATGCAAAGATCGTTCGCGGCCACGGTGTGACTCGGGTTCGGATCGAAAAGATCACCGGAGATCACTTTGACCGATGGCAGAGGCTTGACGGGTGTGGTGGAAGAGGCCACCGCTGCGCAGTATGCACCGTTCCAACAAGCGAATGGAGCATGTACATACATCGCTTTCCTCACCTCAGCCTTGCCCAAATGGCTGCAGCTGGCTACACATCGCTGCTGAGCGCAGTGGCACCATCAGCACACTACGTTTCTCCAGCCCTGCACGACATAAAGGGTATGGGGTTGGCGTTGTTCAAGGAGCTGGATGCTGAGAGTACGTCGGCACTTCGAGACCTGTGCAGCACTTTGAACATCGATGTCAGCCAGAATGCTACCGGAGCGCACGTGAGGAAGGTAGTCTCCATGATGGCGCAACGAGAGCTATCACCAACATTTCGCTGGCTATTCATCAGCCTAAGCGACCTTGCCGAATTCCGGTATTCGGACGTACCCTGGCGTTACTGGGGTCAAAAAGAAACTGCCGCCCGCATCCCCTTTTTGCGTGCCCGTTTATCTGCGCACATCTTCCTCCACCTCATGGAAAGCGTGCGAAAGGGCTCAACAACGAATGCGTATTGCCACAGCCTCAGCCATTGGTGGGATCGCATGGATGCCCTTCCATTGCAGTGTTCGGATGAAGCTGAGGAGGCAGAAAACGGAGAGCGGAAAGCTGACGTGCCCATGATCAGCAGCCCAAAAACCTGCGAGGTAGATCTGGCATGCGCGGAGGAAAAACGGAGAGCCCGCCGACTTCCGTGGAAGGTTGCGGATCTGTCCCAGACAGGCTTTCGCGGAAAACAAACAGTTTTGATTTGCGATTGCCTGCACCGCAATGCGCGTAGCAATCTAGCCCTTATCGTTCTTTGTGAGCAGCTTGCCGCAATGAAAACCAACTTCGTCTTTCGTGGGGGGCCCTATACGGCGTTCCGGTTTGCGGGTGGAACTGGAACGATTCGTGTGTGCAACTGCGAGGCGCCGACAGCCCCCCCACAACTGCCGCTGTTTGTGCCAGACAAGAACCTCACCAAGAACCTCGTGCAGAGAGCTCAGAAGGAATTGGAGGAAGCGGGTGATAGCGATGCAGCAGAGGAGTGTGAGGAGAAAGCAGACGACGAAGAAGACGAAGACGAAGAAGAAGACGAAGAGGAAGAGGAAGAGGAAGAAGAAACGGAAACATATTTGCCGTGCGACTTTTGTGGCAAAAAAGCTGTGGAATCCTCGATGGCTGCCCATATCGACGCAGCACATCGCGACCGCATTCAATGCCACTGCATGGCTGAATGCCCTGCATGTCGTGTAAAAGTAAAGGCAGCTGGAATGAGTCAGCATGTCCAAAAAAAGCATCCTGCTCTCTTCGATGAGCCTCTTCGATGCAAGCTGTGCTGGAGAAAGCTTGGATCAAAGGGTGCGTGGACACGGCACATCCGCCAGCACATGACATAACTTGCTCTGATCGAAGACTTGATCTGTCCTTCCTTCCTTTGTAAGTTCCCACAAAGTTATGCTATGTTTGTTTTATCGCCGGTTGTTCTCGAGTTCTTTTTCTCCTTGTTGTTGTCCACCTGCTGACGCAAAATCCAGACCGCCGCCACAAGAAATCCCCTACAGTCTGCAGTTTGGGGGTCCACACAACGGTGGATAACGGTGGAACCCCACGATCTGTCAAGTTCCGATTCACTGCTGTTGCACTACATAGAGTCTAACAATCAAGAAAAGGTAGACACAGCAAAAAACCCCAATACAAAACCATGGCCCCAGTAACAAGCGAAACTGGCCCAACCCCATGAGAGAAGGGCACTGGGAGTCGTATTCTGAGGTAATTCAATCAACAAACAAAATTCAGAGGGGGTTGAGGTTCAAAAGGAACATGTTGCACTCCAAAAGAAACAAGGCCGGTCCAGAATACCGATGAGAACCAAGGTATTTCCACCGAAATCCCCTGTTTCCACACCCGCTTTGCGGGTGTCACATGCCCTTTGCGGGTGTGGCACATGCCCTTTGCGGGTGTGGCACATGCCCTTTGCGGGTGTGACCACACCCTCTCCTAGGACCTCCCGATCCACTCCAGCTCAGAGGCTGGAGTTCACCGTGTGTGTTCTTGCTGCTGGTCTCCGCAACCGCAATGACCAAGTTCGCAACGACTGTTATGTGCAAGAATAGAAATACTAAGAATACGAAGCAATACTAAGGATACTGAGTATTTTCATTGGAAAACGTTCACCCGCACCCCACCCGCACCCCCCCCCCAGACGGACTCACCCCGATTCCGTGTAAGTCCGTGTGGGAGTATTTTTAGTCCGTGTAAGTCGGGCGGAATGCGGCGGACTGCATAGTATGATATATTTGCAAAAAAACTTAAGTTTTTTTGCAAATATATGCATGTTTTTTTGCAAATATATGCATATGCATATATTTGCAAAAAAACTGCATTTTGCGTATGCATGTCACAAAAAGTTGCAGTTTTCTGCGCATATATCTGCAAGTTTCCCTAGAAAATACGTGGTAACACCCTCGTAGCTCGCCGGGTGAAGCACTCCAACCGAGGTTGGGTTATTGTTATGCCTATTCTAGAGCCTTACCGCATTCGTCGTCTTTCTGGCGACGCTACGGGAGAGCTCGTTTCGCTATTTCCGTCGTGGCAATATTATCCGTTCGAGCTGCTTTGAAGCCGGAACATTCGCATGCATCTACATACGCTATGACTCCGCTTTCCCATGGACAGTTTTGCAGACTCGAGTTTTTATTTTTCCCTCTCTGTTTTTCTTTTCCTTGTTCACTTGCCTTTCCAGTTTGCCGGCCCATTGGCTAACATAAATGTTTGCACAAACTAAAGTATGTCCCGGCTGTCGGTTAGACTCGTGGTTTCGTTTCCTTTTTCCCTGTCGCTCGCCTTTCACCTTCACCGGTCCATTGGCTAACATAAATGTTTGCGCAAATAAAGTAAGTCCCGGCTTTCGGTTGTAGACGCTGATTGTTTGTTTTTTTCCCACTTTTGATTTTTGTTTTCCTTTCCCGGTTGCCGGTCCGTTGGCTAACATAAATGTTTGCGCAATATGAAGTAAGTCCCGGCTGCCGGTTGTAGACACATTTCAATTTTTGGTCAACTGGCAAATCGGACGTATCGTGTGGTAGATATTTGCAAAGACTTCTATCAAAGAAGCTATTTAGCGTGTTGTCAGTTTTCTCACTTCCGTCCACAGAGCGGATGGTGAGGCACGTCGTCAGAACTTTCTGTTCCGCCACGTGGCTTTTGAGGACATTTGATAGCAGTTCCGAAGAAGTGCATCAATGTTTTGCCAAATCCTCCACTGGTAGCTCTAACGAGACCCATGTGGTAGATCGGTAGAAAGAAATGCGTAGTTTTGGTGTATTCTTTTGCTTTTAGTTGTCGACAACATTATTTACTTTCAGCGTCTTTTCATGCCTTAAATGACGGTATTTTTGGTTTTCTTTCTTCACCATGGTTTTTCTGGACTTTATGGTGCCATAGAGTTGTCGTACTCTCTCTATGCCGCCCACGTCATGTTCGTTTAGCATTGAGTTCTTTTAAGTACATGAACCACGTGGATTAACATGCACTGCCTTGAAAGTCAGGTTATCGGATGACGTCGTCACCTGCCATTGCGTCGTCAAGGTCGAGCATTTGTGGAGCTAGCGGGGTTTGGCTTTCTTGCGATTCCAGAGACTGAGTCGGCGAGTACGAGGGCGGGCACGTGTGTCCGTTTTTCACTTTCGAGGGCGTTGGTGTGCCCGTGGTCCCCGGTCGTTTCTGAGAGCTGCTTGCCCTCGGTACCTTCTTCTTCCTTCGATGCACCCCTGAGTCGGGGGTGGTCGCCTTCGTCTTCTTCCGCTTGCGGCCGGCGATCGGGCCTTCCTTCGGGGTGCCTAGCACCCTTTTCTTCAGCGCTGGTCGTTCGCTGGTTCCTGGCGTTGGTGGCGGCCTTTTGGTCGCCCGTCCGGTCGTCGCCGTCTCCTTTTTCGTTGCCGCGGGCGGCGCTTGCGCCGCTCGCTTTCCAACTGGCGTTCCCCGTTGTACGCCCACCTGGGTGGGTGAGGAGGGCCTCTTCTTCTTGTTGCGTCCGGGGGTTGACGGGACGTTCGGTTCGTTGGACTGGTGGTGGCCGCGGCGGCAACATGCCGCCGGTCGCCTCTGCGTCAGCGTAGGGAGCCTCTTGCACTCTTGGCAGGTTCCTCTGCCATGCGTGCGGCAGGCATGATGCCCGCTGCGGCAACACGCCGCCGCCGTCTTGCACTCGCCGCACTTCGTCGTGCTGTGCTCTGTGCACACCGCGATCGGCTGCCCATCGTTCGCGTGGTGATGGTGCCGGCAGCACATCTCTACCGTGGGCACGTCCCTTCGGACGAGTGCTCTGCACGCCTCACACTTCCCTTTGTGATGGGTCGCGCACGTGACGAGTGCCTTCTCTATACCGACACCCGGCATATGCACGGGGTCTGGGTGCAGTTGTGGTGGGGCAGGCAGGGCCCACCTCGCCGCTCTCCCGATCGTCCAGTCAGGGTACGCCGGGCACTGCGTCCCTACATCGCTTCCTTTCACTTGTTCCTCAAGTATCGTCCCCGTGTGTGCCTCGCGAAAGCGTGGCCTGGGCCGTACACCCGATATCCCCGAGATGCCCATGAACGACAGCGACGTCGTCGGGCACACCCTCTCCCCTCTCATGCAGCTTCCCAGCCCTTGCTGTGCCGCCAGCTTGTCCAACGCGCTCATCATGCAGCGCAGGACGTTTCCCCGTTCTCTCACCCCCTTCGGCGCATTCCCGTGCAGCGGCATGCTGAGGCCCGAGAAGAGTTCAAAGTCGATCGCAAGCTCTAGCATTGACGCCTGCCCGCTCTCGGTCCACTGCATGTCAGACAGCCACGCTACCAACGCATAAAACGTCGGTAGTCCCCAGGTCTTGTTTCGCTCCCACGTCCATGCCGGGGCAATCCGCGCAAAGGGGTGGTCAAATTTCTCGGCAGGCATCGCATCCGCTCTCGACCAGGGGGTCGTGGGGTTCCTGGCTACCCAGCCACGTGCTTCGAGCCCTGCACGTTCCGCAAGGATTTCAGCCATCATCTCCTGGAGCCGCCTCGATAAGTGGGCGTTCCCCGGTACAACCACACCATGTTCCAGCGTGCATCGGGGCCACTCGGTTCGGTTGGCCGCCATCAGCCCGGCGTGTGCTTCCCGCCGGCGAATGTGTGAGTATGCGTCGCAGTCCCAGTAGATATGCTGTTCGTTCTCCGTCACGCCGCTCCCACAGTGCTTGCAGCTGGGCGCCTGCGGCTCAGCTCCAGCCTGCCTCATCCGCGACGTGAACTCCGCCGTGTTCACACCCCCCGCAATCGCAACTCGAATTAGCTTCGCCGTGTGCGCGGAACATTCCCTCGTCTTCCAGAACGCATTCGTGCGCTCCAAGTCGGCTCTTTCCAGCCCCTGATATCCTGGCCTTCTCGCCATCAGTCGGGCCCACGTCCTCGTTCTCAGGTCCGCCCTCACTTCGTGCCCCCTCTTCGAGGGCGACGAGGCCAGCGGGTCGAACACTGCACCATTCCGTCGTAGCGTGCGAGATAGGGGCCCAGGCTCCCATATGTGTCCACACTCCTCCATGCTCCTCATCGCCAGCCCGACTGGGCCGAGGGGTTGGTCCCCCTCGGCGTACCGCCCCCGGATACTCTCCATCAGAGGTAGCAGTCGCGGCAGCCTCTCGCACGCCGCGTAGAACGCCGTCGTCACCCGGTACGCTAAACACGTACCGGGGTCCGTCAGGTGGCCCTTCTCCTGGAAGTTCAGGACCATTTCTCTCGCGCGCTTCGGGTTTGCTCCACCCCAGATCAGACCCATCACCGACGTCGTCAACCGCTTCATCGCCACCTTTGACACCGGCGCGAAGGAGCAGCCCGATAGCGCTGCCGGCAACACATTCGACTGCACAATACGGACCCGCTTTTCGTACCGGAATGGCGCGTGGCGGAGGCCCTCCGCTAGGGCCGCCGCCCTCTCTACCCTCTTAGAGTCGGACCTCTCCTTTCTGTTCTTCGCCGTTGAGACTAGGGCCCCCAGACACGTGACGGACTTGCTAAATCGCAGCAGCGCATTTCCGCTTCGGAGTCTGAGCGTCGACTGGTGCCTCTGCCTCGTCGAGAATGCGATGGTCTTCTCGAGGTTTAGCTGCATTCCGGTGAGTGTGCAGAACTCGTCAACAATGTCGACTCCCTTTTGCAGTGCGGCCTCCGACAGCCTGGACAGTAGTGTGGCATCATCCGCGTACGACTTAGGACTCACACCCTCAGCTTCTTTTTTGACCGCTTTCATCACTACCGACAGCAGGGCATTGATGAGTATAACGGACACAGGGCACCCTTGAAGGATACCGTTGGTCACACTAAACTCCCTGCCCACCCCTAGCGGCAACTTGAAGCGTCTTGCGAGCAGACTGTAAATCGCCCTCAGCGGCTTGAGAACCCGACCGTGCAGTCCTAAGTCCTCAGCCAGGCGTAGCACTACCTCTCGCGGGACCATGTCGAAACACTTCCGGAAGTCCAGCGCCACTCCGTAGAGCGGCTCTCCGTCCAGCAAGGCGTCCTCCACCTCGAGCCCTATCTCCATCAAGACGTCCTCGATCCGGTGGCCCGGCCGAAAGCCTTTCTGTCCTTCTTCGATCCACCCCTCCTGCCACAGGACAATGTCCGCAAGCCTGCGGCAGGCCCACTCGCGTCGTCAAGGTCGAGCATTTGTGGAGCTAGCGGAGCTTGGCTTTCTTGCGATTCCAGAGACTGAGTCGGCGAGTACGAGGGCGGGCACGTGTGCCCGTTTTTCACTTTCGAGGGCATTGGCGTGCCCGTGGTCCCCGGTCGTTTCTGAGAGCTGCTTGCCCTCGGAACCTTCTTCTTCCTTCGATGCACCCCTGACTCGGGGGTGGTCGCCTTCGTCTTCTTCCGCTTGCGGCCGGCAATCGGGCCTTCCTTCGGGGTGCCAAGCACCCTCTTCTTCAGCGCTGGTCGTTCGCTGGTTCCTGGCGTTGGTGGCGGCCTCTTGGTCGCCCGTCCGGTTGCCGCCGTCTCCTTTTTCGTTGCCGCGAGCGGCGCTCGCGCCGCTCGCTTTCCTAATGGCGTCTCCCGCTGTACACCCACCTGGGTGGGTGAGGAGGGCCTCTTCTTCTTGTTGCGTCCGGGGGTTGACTGGACGTTCGGCTTGTTGGACTGGTGGTGGCCGCGGCTGCAACATGCCGCCGGTCGCCTCTGCGTCAGCGTAGGGAGCCTTTTGCACTCTTGGCAGGTTCCTCTGCCATGCGTGCGGCAGGCATGATGCCCGCTGCGGCAACACGCCGCCGCCGTCTTGCACTCGCCGCACTTCGACGTGCTGTGCTCTGTGCACACCGCGATCGGCTGCCCATCGTTCGCGTGGTGATGGTGCCGGCAGCACATCTCTACCGTGGGAACGTCCCTTCGGACGAGTGCTCTGCACGCCTCACACTTCCCTTTGTGATGGGTCGCGCACGTGACGAGTGCCTTCTCTATACCGACACCCGGCATATGCACGGGGTCTGGGTGCAGTTGTGGTGGGGCAGGCAGGGCCCACCTCGCCGCTCTCCCGATCGTCCAGTCAGGGTACGTCGGGCACTGCGTCCCTACATCGCTTCCTTTCACTTGTTCCTCAAGTATCGTCCCCGTGTGTGCCTCGCGAAAGCGTGGCCTGGGCCGTATACCCGATATCCCCGTGATGCCCATGAACGACAGCGACGTCGTCGGGCACACCCTCTCTCCTCTCATGCAGCTTCCCAGCCCTTGCTGTGCCGCCAGCTTGTCCAACGCGCTCATCATGCAGCGCAGGACGTTTCCCCGTTCTCTCACCCCCTTCGGCGCATTCCCGTGCAGCGGCATGCTGAGGCCCGAGAAGAGTTCAAAGTCGATCGCAAGCTCCAGCATTGACACCTGCCCGTTCTCGGTCCATTGCATGTCCGACAGCCACGCTACCAACGCATAAAACGTCGGTAGTCCCCAGGTCTTGTTCCGCTCCCACGTCCATGCCGGGGCAATCCGCGCGAAGGGGTGGTCAAATTTCTCGGCAGGCATCGCATTCGCTCTCGACCAGGGGGTCGTGGGGTTCCTGGCCACCCAGCCACGTGCTTCGAGCCCAGCCCGTTCCGCAAGGATTTCAGCCAACATCTCCTGGAGCCGCCTCGAGAATTGGGCATTCTCGGGTACTACCACTCCGTGTTCCAGCGTGCATCTGGGCCAGTCGGCCCGGTTGGCTGCCATCAGCTCGGCATGTGCCTCTCGTCGCCGTATGTGCGAGTACGCTCCGCAGTCCCAGAATACGTGTTTCTCGTCCTCGGTGTCGCCGCTTCCACTGTGCTTGCAGCTGGGCGCCTGCGGCTCGTTTAGCATTGAGTTCTTTTAAGTACATGAACCACACGGATTAACATGCACTGCCTTGAAAGTCAGGTTATCGGATGACGTCGTCACCTGCCATCGCGTCGTCAAGGTCGAGCATTTGTGGAGCTAGCGGGGTTTGGCTTTCTTGCGATTCCAGAGACTGAGTCGGCGAGTACGAGGGCGGGCACGTGTGCCCGTTTTTGACTTTCGAGGGCATTGGCGTGCCCGTGGTCCCCGGTCGTTTCTGAGAGCTGCTTGCCCTCGGTACCTTCTTCATCCTTCGATGCACCCCTGAGTCGGGGGTGGTCGCCTTCGTCTTCTTCCGCTTGCGGCCGGCGATCGGGCCTTCCTTCGGGGTGCCAAGCACCCTCTTCTTCAGCGCTGGTCGTTCGCTGGTTCCTGGCGTTGGTGGCGGCCTCTTGGTCGCCCGTCCGGTTGCCGCCGTCTCCTTTTTCGTTGCCGCGAGCGGCGCTCGCGCCGCTCGCTTTCCTAATGGCGTCTCCCGCTGTACACCCACCTGGGTGGGTGAGGAGGGCCTCTTCTTCTTGTTGCGTCCGGGGGTTGACTGGACGTTCGGCTTGTTGGACTGGTGGTGGCCGCGGCTGCAACATGCCGCCGGTCGCCTCTGCGTCAGCGTAGGGAGCCTTTTGCACTCTTGGCAGGTTCCTCTGCCATGCGTGCGGCAGGCATGATGCCCGCTGCGGCAACACGCCGCCGCCGTCTTGCACTCGCCGCACTTCGTCGTGCTGTGCTCTGTGCACACCGCGATCGGCTGCCCATCGTTCGCGTGGTGATGGTGCCGGCAGCACATCTCTACCGTGGGAACGTCCCTTCGGACGAGTGCTCTGCACGCCTCACACTTCCCTTTGTGATGGGTCGCGCACGTGACGAGTGCCTTCTCTATACCGACACCCGGCATATGCACGGGGTCTGGGTGCAGTTGTGGTGGGGCAGGCAGGGCCCACCTCGCCGCTCTCCCGATCGTCCAGTCAGGGTACGTCGGGCACTGCGTCCCTACATCGCTTCCTTTCACTTGTTCCTCAAGTATCGTCCCCGTGTGTGCCTCGCGAATGCGTGGCCTGGGCCGTATACCCGATATCCCCGTGATGCCCATGAACGACAGCGACGTCGTCGGGCACACCCTCTCTCCTCTCATGCAGCTTCCCAGCCCTTGCTGTGCCGCCAGCTTGTCCAACGCGCTCATCATGCAGCGCAGGACGTTTCCCCGTTCTCTCACCCCCTTCGGCGCATTCCCGTGCAGCGGCATGCTGAGGCCCGAGAAGAGCGTTTAGCAGCGGTTGCCGAATCATGCCGTAGCACCGTCCTTTCGCGTTTTTTTGGGGCTTTTTCTGATAGAAAATGAAGAGAACTGGTAGAAAAAAAATACTCGAGGGACTGCCTTGTGCTCATTTCGAAGGAGGCTAGAGGGGCAAATCCTGGACGTGGTTTCAGGTGGCAAAATTGGCAAATGATCATGATCAGAAGGTCCTACTTGGGCGGTTCAGTTTCCTCACACATTGCATGTGGCTAAAAAAAAAATACTCGACGTAGCTGCTTCGACTCCGAATGGAAGGGGGGAACTATAGAGGTAAGGGGCAAATACAATACAAACACAATCTGATTTGTTCTTCACTTACACCACCGTGTGTTGTTTTCTCACTCAGGACTTTTGACCTGTTGTGTTTGTGTGATTTGTCGTGTAGGGGTAGACCCGCATGACCTCACTTTCAAGCTGGCGCTTATGTAAAAAAAAAAGAAGTGGCGCTACCTGGGCTGTCCGCCTCCGCGCCCCGCTGCTGCACCCTCGGCGCCGCGTGCAGCAGAACCCTGCCGAAGTCCGCCTGCCGCTGCAGCAGCCGGTCGAAGAGCCCGTCTCCCAGCGCCGGGCCGCCGGCGGCGAGCGCGCGCACCGCCTCCTGGAGTCCTTTCGCCACCAGCGCCGCGCCGGACGCCTGCGCGATGCCGTATGTCCACTTCTTCTTCACGTCCCGGCCCTCGCTCTGCGAGAGGAAGTGCACCAGCGAGTCGCCCGCGAAGACGTTCCGGAACGCGTGCAGGTCACCCACCCCGAACGGACACTGCACAGACGGCGCCATCGGCGGAGGCAAATTCGGGTGGTACGTTGGGTTCATCGCTTGGTGCTCGACGGGGCTGGCGTCTTGGATCGTCGGGTACGTGAGCCGGTCTGCCAGTAAAGACGCGTACCGCGGGGTGTGGTAGAGGACGGGGTCCGAGAGTTCGACGGGCGGGAACGACCGCCAAAGCCACGCGGAAGCGACACGCTTCGCGCCGCAGGCGTGGCAAGGCACCGGGACCGGGGGGTGCTGGCCTTCGGCGGAAGGCCTCGGCGGCAGCTGGATCTCCTGCGTGCTGCCGCAGGCGAGGCAGGCCGCGACATGCGCCGTGTCGGACGCGTCGCTTTGGTGGTCGCCGTGGCTGAGCAGCACGGCGTCGTCGCTGTCGCCGAAGGCGAAGTTCACCTGCGGCCCCGGCGGCTCGCCGTCGTGCAGGACGGTGTCGCCCATGTCGCTGACCCGCCGCCACCGCCCGCCCATCACGGGCGCGTCGCCCAGCTCGGGGCTCAGCGTCGTCGTGCCGTCGGCAGGCACAGGCGGGATCTCCACATCGCCCGATGCGTCCGGTGCCGTCAGCGGGGCCGCTGCCCCCCAACGACCCATCTTCTCTTAACCCGTCAAACCATAAGGCAGACCACACACCACACACCACCTAGCAATGGTATTACATTTCGATATGTTCAAAAAAAACAGTAGTAGTGGCAGTTTGGACTTGATATGCAGCGGCGTAGTGTGCACTTATTTGCATGCAAATGACTCCAAAAGCGAGCTCTGTGACCAGCCTGGCGCAGTTACCAACTGTAAGTCTGCCTTTGCAAAGGTTTGCACCCCAGCGCATTGACAACCACACAGACTCACCAGGACTGCTTCAGCACAGATGTCCCAACACCGATCCCTGAACAGAGGCCCCCCAGTTCCAGTGTCAACGTTGCCCCCCGAGGCTAGGTGTACAGGCTTTGCGTGTGAGCCCGTCGGCGGAAGGCCTGGGAGGCAGCTGGATGTCCTGCGTGCTGCCGCAGGCGAGGCAGGCGGCCACATCGCCCGATGCGTCCGGCGCCGTCAGCGGGGCCGCTGCCCCCCAACGACCCATCTCTTCTTAACCCGCCGCCCGTCAAACCAAAAGGCAGACCACACACCATCTAGCGATGGCATTGATGGTAGTACATTTCGAATTCAATCGGAATTGTTCATAGGATAATACAGGGGGTCTTTTGCGCACCTCAAATGCGCAAAAAAAAAATATATATATATATATGAGTCGATGCCAAAAGGGGGGGGGGGGGGGTTGGGCGGAAAAATCCCCGCATAGTTCACCCAGGGTCTGACGGGTACTGAGGCCCCATACCCTTCCTAAAACATCATTCTGCGTTCAAATACGCCCTCAGAAGCCTCCGGAGAGCCTTCTATGATGTCCCAAATGCAATTTTTGTGGGTTTTTAGGGGGTCCCCCCGTCTGCTGGCCGTAAACCGCCATAGAAGACACATATGCAACCTGATGCTGGGTCGCTCCTCGGAGCAAAATCTCGGCCTAAACACACGTTTTCGGCGTTCTCTATCATTCTCCAGGTGCATTCGACCCTCGGACTTCATAAATTATCTCGCTTGCAGGTGTTCCGGGGTGTGCAAAAACAAGGCGAATGGACCCTACAGACCGTACCACGCCCTGCCTGTCTATACAGGCTTTGGGGTCGAATTGCGCCGCCTTGGCGCCATGTGCACCGTTTTGGTCTCGTTTGTGCTGCTTTGGGATCCACTAAGAACTCTAGTCTGATTTGCGGGACGCTTTGCTCGGTTTTGGTGCCCACTTCACCGTTCAAAGTGCATCCAGTGGTGAAGACTTTGCGCCGAAGCTGGAGAGGAAGCGACCCAGTAGGCGCCACTTCACCGTGAGCGGGTCTCGGAACAGGACTCAAACTGTGGCCCAGGTGATACTGCCGACCATGGCAGGTGTGTGCGCCACACAGTTTGTCTGACCAAGCTCACTGCACAGGAGCTTGCCACACATCCCTCGGGTCATGTGCCGCCTGTGCAAAGACATCCAGCGAGAAGCACTTTGCAGCCATGGGTGAGAAAGATGCCAGAAGGGAAGACATTGCCAGGAAAGCTCTGAAAGCCTGCCCTGAAAGCGGTGAAGCCTGCTTCAAAATCATGAAGTGAACGCGTCGTAGTCAACCTTGAGAACGGCTGATGATCGCCTGTTACTTAACGCTTGTCCTACTTCGTTCACCAAGCCTTGCAGAATCACCAGAATAGCATAACATGATGCAGGTAGAAGCCTGAACAGGCCTTAGAACAGTGAAAGTGGGCGCCAAAACCGAGGAAAGCGTCCCGCAAATCAGACCAGAGTTCTTAATGGACCCCAAAGCAGCACAAACGAAGCCCGAAACGGTGGATGTGGCCGAAACGGTGGATGTGGCGCCAAAGCCGGTGCAATTTGACCCCAAAGCCTGTATAGACAGGCAGGGCGTAGTTCGGTCTGTCCCCAATGCAGGGGGCCATTCTCCTTATCTTTGCACGTCCCGGAACACCTGTGAGTGAAAGAAACCACGAAGCCCGAGGGTCGAATGCACCTGGAGAGTGCTAGAGAACGCCGAAAACGTGTGTTTGGGCTGGGATCTTGCACAGAGAAGCGACCCAGCATCAGGTTGCGTATGTGTCTTCTATGGTGGTTTACGGCCAGCAGGCGGGGGGACCCCCTAAAAACCCACAAAATCGCATTTGGGACATCATAGAAGGCTCTCCGGAGGCTTCTGAGGGCGTATTTGAACGCAGAATGATTTTTTAGGAAGGGTATGGGGCCTCAGTACCCGTCAGACCCTGGTGAACTATGCGGGGATTTTTCCGCCCAAAA